>NQII01005781.1:0-147102 GCA_002778355.1 Clitarchus hookeri
GATACTAATGGATAGGGTTTATCATTTCATCATGCTCGGTCACGTATTGTATATTACCGGCAGCACGATAATTTCTCAAGGACATTTTTGAAGGTCAAACTGGTTCGCTTATCTGACTGAAGTACAAAATACAACATACTGCTGCTACGAAATTTTTTATAGGCTAGGCAATGTTAATTTAGTTTTCTCCGGTAAGACGTATGGACATCGTGTTAATACTCACTCTTACAGAAATAAAACCATATCATTTTAAGCTCTAAAAATAATTCAATATTTTGGTTTGGAACCGTACTCGAGCCAACGTAACATTCCCTCGCGCATGTGGACAAATAAACAACGTGTTTCTTCCATTGATGTTATTGGCAGGAGCTCTTGTGAATCAAATGTAAAGCAAATCTTGAGCAACGAATGATACCTTCCGCATGTAAAGGGAACTGACGCTGTTTTCTACTGAGCACAGTTTACGCATATCATCAATAGAGATGATGGTTTATCGCGGGAAAAGTTGACTGCTTGCTAAGATTCAACGTACTGTACACATGTCCGACAGTTTTCTTTCCTTATTGGCTGTCATGCATGTATGAAGATATTTTCCCATTTCACTGGGCCAATGAGGATTCAGATACTATAAGATAGAACTTTCGTGATTGGTCTGCAAACAACTTGGTCGAGTCAAAACCTTGTCCAAACAATCATGAAATAATAATAGTGTTATTGAAGATATGTTGGCTCAAAAAATTTTCGCGATTTCCCATAATCTCTTATCATCAATCATTTTTCTGTTTATAACGCCGCGTAAACTTATCATTCAGACAAAAAAAAATCAAACTTTGGACACCCGTTTTTCGCGAAAAGTTCTCACGTCGGATCGCAGTTCGCCAATCAGCGTCTGGCAGCTCGCCAACCGGCAGCCCAGCCAATAGGGAAACTTTCGCATGACGCAGTAGCCAATTGGACACAAGACCCGTTCCCGAAGCCTAGCGCGGCCAATCAGAGAATGGGTACGCTCACTTCAAAGGAACCGCCACGCCATTTCGTCTCGGTGTACTTATTTCCTCTGTAACATAACCTTAATTCTGGATGAGACAGACAAATACCACGTTTTCTCACAAAGGCACGTGGCCAGTGACCGAAGGCAAATCTTCACGCGAGCAAGCAAGATACTGAAATCCATTCTACGTGGAATTCTTTTCGCGACAATCAGGAGTTGGTAGTTAAGCGTTAAGCGTTAGTGGTCCGGCCATATTTTCTGCAAATTCGCTGTTTGCTTGTTTAAGGGTATCTCAGCAAATGAATATCCTGGGAATACGACCTTTTTGTTAAAATAAAATATAAAAAAAAATCGTAAAAATTGTCAAAAAAAAAAAGTTGCAATCTTTACAGTTTGCCTTATTGTCGCCCTTATCGCTGCGCCTGGAGAAAATCTCGCGCGCGTGCACTTTTAGCGTTATTTCGGCTCGACGCGGTCACCAGAAGGATGCGCCATAAAAGAGTGGCCAAGTTGTGTGTTGAGAGGCGCGGTAGAAAACTGAGCCGCCGAGCTAGCGGGGGGCAGACAACGGCTAGCTGCGTGAGCCCTCCGATGTCAACATACACTGAAGAGCCAAAAAAACTGGTACACCTGCCTAGATCGTGTAGGGCCCCCCACCCCGCCCCCCTTGAGCACGCAGANACTCGACTAATGTCTGAAGGTATGCAGGAGGCAATGCACACCATCAATCCTGCAGGGCAGTTCACAAATTCAATCTGCGTCAATTTGAGAAAGGGTTGCACGTCTGTCACGTTTAATGATTCTCGTCAGTCGTCGTTTGTCCCTTTCTTTCACGATATTTTTCCGGCCGCAGCGGTGTCGAATATGTGATGTTTTACCGGATTCCCGATATTCATGGCACACTCGTGAAATGGTCGTACGCGAACATCCAAATGTTATCGCTACCTCGGAGATGCTATGTCCCATCTCTCGTGCGCCGACTATAAAACCACGTTAAAACTCACTTAAGTCTTGATAACCTGCCATTGTAGCAGCAGTAACCGATCTAGCTGCCGATCGCATCGCGTTACTCTGATTGGTTCCATACCTCTGTTATTTGCATACGCACGGCTATACCAGTTTTTTTTTTGCTCTTTAGTGTACTAATGTGACAATGATAACAGGAGCACGTGTTTTTCGCGAAAAAGATTTCCGAGACCAGTTGTACTCCAAAACACCTTAGTTCATAAACACCTTTTTTTTTGGTTGGATGATTTTTAAATGTCACGTGCCTCAAATGTCTGCCCGCGAATCATGGACGCTCGTTCTTCAGTACCGGAGTACTTTATTCTGATTGGCCCAGTCAGATAAGAACACGTCTTCTCACGTAGGCGCGCGGCCAATAACCAGATGAAGTTGTAGTTGTGGACGTAGTACATTGGAGTATAGCGCGAGCAGAAATCTTTTCGCGGAAATTACATGGCCATAGATATTAGCTGTTCAGTGGTAAGTGAGTTCCTCGTCGAGAGTGTGCGAAGAGGCGTGGTGGCTTGAGTCTATAGATACATTCCAAGACTGGTTGTGTTGGAGTCAAGAGAATTAACAAAGAGTTGTAGAGCCAGTATTATAGCTGCTTTGGTAGATATATGTCTAACACAGGCTGTTCGCTGTTGGCTGAGCAGTTTGGTAACCAACCTTTACAAATTTCACTGCCCGCTACCTGCTTGTATTTTAACGGGCACACTGTGCCTGGCAAGCGTCCAGTAAAGTTGGCAACGTCAGAAATAAAGTAGTTCCATTTCTCAACGTTGAATTAAGAGTGTTAGGTAAAAGTTTTAATGCATACAAAGTGTAAGCATTAGCACGTTTGTAAAATATTTCCTTTTCTAATAATTTCACAGTTTTACTTGACCGACGCACGAATAATGTGACGAGGCTCACGACAATGCTAATTGTACATGCGGAGGAAGAATACACAGTTCTCATACAAGTGGATCTTAAGCAGGGCTTTCAGAAGTTCTCAGTTTGCCGTGAACAGTACTTAACCCTCACTTGTATTGTATACTGAAAACACTTAAAGTTAACAAGAGCTATCATTAGGGCCAGTGACTTTTCGCGTAAAAATCGGAGCACACATTAGACTTCAATACTATATACACATCTCAGCTGTTGTTATACTTCCATTGGCTGCTGGTGCCGTGTCCGTCTTTGACNAGACTTCAATACTATATACACATCTCAGCTGTTGTTATACTTCCATTGGCTGCTGGTGCCGTGTCCGTCTTTGACAATCAAAGAAGCTGGACGACCCTACAGTGCTTCGGACTGTATCTGGTCTCGAAATCTTTTCGCGAAATATCACTGCCCCTAGATATCATCATTTGGGTGCTTATCATTCTCACAGTCTTCTTCCTTAGCATTGCTCAGCATAAACTGTGAACACCCTTCGCCTTGTAGAAAGGGTTGTTACAGCAGCGCGGTAGCGACTTGCTGCACAGGCTGTGGGGCGGCGTTGGTGCATCCGTCGCGCATCTCAGGACAGAGAAATTGATCTGTCGGCTTCTTGAGTGAGATGTTCGCCGTCGTTGGAGGGTGTGGGGGAAGAGGAGCTCAGTCTAAAGTGGCGGAGCTACGCAAGAGAGCGCGATTCGCCACGTCGTCGTGAGGAAGTGTAGCAGGGGTGAAGAAGGAGTCGCGGGGCAATCCCCGGTCCGGTGGGAACCGCGTGGGGTCGTCATGGATGGTCGGCCTCGTCGCTGCTCCCCGCTCACGGCCGCCGGCTCAGGCACAGAGTAGATAACTACACAAAGTGGAGAGATTTGTGTGGCTCTTAACATTGGAGGTCTTGATTACAGGTGAGAGTGAAGCGAGGTGAGCATTGAGCAGCGCCCGGAATGCATGGGCGGGGGGAAACAGGAGGACTCCCTAGAAAACCTCCGGCACGAATCCCACGTGCGATAATCCGGGAGTTACAACGCCGGGGAATCGAACCCGGTTCACCTTGACGGCAGGCATGCATTCTGGCCACTCCACCACCGCGGCCCCTACCTATAAAAAATATATTTCGAAAAGAATGAGGCAAGCAGTCTGCAGTACGTTATAAATACTTGCAAAATAAAGTGGTGACCAACCACTGTTTATAAAAAAAAAACGGTGTTTCAAAGCGTTACACTGAGAGTAAAGTAACAGAGAGTAGCAGCGGAAGAAAGCAAGAGTAAAAGTGGTTTTGCTACGAGCATGAAGTAAATGGCATTATGTGTTTACGAATATGTGCTCATTAAATAACCAATGTAAATTCCCGAAGATATTTATGCCTTTCCCAATATTCTTACTTTTCCAAAAAAATTTGTTATATACATAAACAGCTTTACTTATCATAGGTTAATCGTAAACATAATGTTTAAAAATGCAACCTTTATACAAGTTAACTTTTAAATCAAAAATACAAATTTTATCACGCGTCATTAGTAGGGGCAGTGATATTTCGCGAAAAGATTTCGAGACAAGATACAGTCCAAAGCACTGTAGGGTCGTCCAGCTTCTTTGATTGGCTAAAAAATGTTCTGGCCCGTGTTAACCGTTTGCGCACGAATCACGAAGTTTCAGTGTCGGAGTTACTTAGTCCTGAGTGACTTGGTCAAAGACGGACACGGCAATATTTCCTTGTGTATCTGTAACTAGAATTTCCACATTTCCTTCTAATTTTATTTAATTCTACTAAACTTCCTGCCATTTTCAGTTTACCCTACGTTACTCGCTGATATATCGCAAGTAAAAATTTTTACTCTTTCAAAATGCTCAGAGTAATAACTTTGGAGTTTTGGGACATTGCCATGAGCGAGTGAAACATTTCACTCCCATGCTTTGGAACAGCCAAAGGGAAAAGTTTGCTCTAAAAGCAACGTTTTGGAACCANGAGTGAAACATTTCACTCCCATGCTTTGGAACAGCCAAAGGGAAAAGTTTGCTCTAAAAGCAACGTTTTGGAACCATAGACTAAAGATGAGGTAGGCCAGAGGGTAGACCGATCTCGCTGGGTGTGCACAACCAATCTTCGTTTCCCAACATCGAACTGCTGTTGTACCAACACGTCAATCAAAAACGGCATGGTTTGGCTTTTAGGTTAGAACACATTTGAACGGTACAGGGGGGAAAAGGATGATTGTCCCTTTTTAAAGAAATGGGGTTATGGTGTCATCTGACAGAGAATTGTCAGTACTGCTGGCGTGCCAAAGAACAACTGTTAAAAATATGAAAGTCCGAAATAACAAGCCTCGGAAGAAACGCCTCCAGGGAAGGAGTTTATGGCTACAACTGAATTTTACTCAAAACTAGCAAATATGGACATTCATATTTTTGCCCCTGTACCCTTCACTTGTAAACCGGTGCTTTGAGTTGTATGTACACTTCCTCTAACCAGTTTGTAATGCAGTTTGATAAAATTTAAATTGATGTTAAGTATTTTATTCATATAAAAAGTGTTGTCTTTTGAAAATCGAGATATATTCAAACACTGCTGAGCACGTGACTTTGACAGTTGTGTTGGCTCGGGGTAGGTGAATGTTGGGGTACACGCGCAGAAACGCCGCCCGAGGGGAGAGACACCCCTGCTGGCTGAGAAGAGGGACGTGAACCCCCCCTACTCCCTTGTTATCCAGCGCCCAGACCTCGGGCCCAGGGAAGGTGTGGCGCAGGCCGCATGAGGCACGGGGCACGTGTTGCGACTCGCGAGCGAGGTCGGCGACGGACTGCGCTGTTGAGGAATGCGGAGGTCGGCCGGTGGAGAACCCCCTTCCGGCTGCCGCCACTGGACACGCGCCGAGACCACGTGCCGCCCCAACAAGTGTCAGCTANCGGTGGAGAACCCCCTTCCGGCTGCCGCCACTGGACACGCGCCGAGACCACGTGCCGCCCCAACAAGTGTCAGCTATTCGCTGTACCTAGGGACCTGCGAAATTAGCTTTATTTTCCAGCAAGATGCTAGCATTCACCGCCATATATATATATGTGTGTGTGTGTTCAAGTCGGTGCAATTTGTTTATTGGCTTCTACGGGCAGTGAAGACACATTTCCCTTTTTTGCCTTGGTTGGACGTGACTGGGTTCAGCCCCTCGTTAGTTGCTTGCTATTGGTCCAAAGCCGTCCTGGGCGTCTGCGAACAAACTGTAGTCCAATGACAAACGCAGTACAAACGCGCAAGTGTTTGAAGTCTAGTCTGTATTTAAATTATAACGTTAATTTTGCACGTATCCAGCTTTAGTCTATTCGCGGTTTCTTAGCACTTTTTTTAATCAAACCTTTGAAAAATCACCCCATGTATGACGTGTTAGGTAGTTTTCAAAATATGTCGTCTACCACACGCGTTTTATATTTCTACTAACATTAAGGTATCTTGTTTTTGGTTGAATTGAACTTTTACTTGTATTTAGAGACCCGAGAAATTCGCGAGTTCGATGACCTACGTGCTAGACTCTACAGTATTATGTACAAATATGCCGACACCAACTACACATTGGTTGTCTGCTGTCACAGTGGAAGGAGACGATTGGACACCGTTTCCNGTACAAATATGCCGACACCAACTACACATTGGTTGTCTGCTGTCACAGTGGAAGGAGACGATTGGACACCGTTTCCCAGCAGTTGTCAAACGCAGTGTGGACCAATGGCTAAAGTTATATAAACGCACGTGTTTTGAATTATAGCTTGTCCCGAAATGAACTCGCGAATTTCTTGGGTCTCCACTTATATTTTATCTATAAATTGCAATATTTAATTTTAGTTTGTATACATTACAACAGGGAGAAAAAAATGGTTTGGTAATACCTGGTAATAAATAGTTCATATGTAAAATATTATTACACTGACTACGCACGAATCCGGTGCACTGTCGCTTTGGTGTACTATTATTTACTCGGTTAAGCTTTTATGCTTGAGGCGGAGAAATATCCTAGAAGTAGAACTTAAGCTTGGCTTCACAAAAGTTGGAAGTAACCATGAATGGACTATACCACAGAGTATACAGAGCTAAAACAGTCGCTTATTCCTCGAACTCCAGCCGCACACGCCAGCAAAATGGCTTCGCTGGGCAGTAACATGTCGGAACATCATCTGCCAATCGACGCATGGTAACCTACTCGCCAGCCGACAGACCCCAGCCAGTAGGGAACATTTCGCAGCACGCAGTAGCCAACCAGACACAAGGCCCGTTCCCAGGACCTCGCGAGCCAATCAGAGTGGGTATGCCCACATCAAAGGGACCGCCATGCTACTTCGTCGCTGTGTGCTTGTCGGCCGTAGTTGCCGTAGCGGCTAAGGCGCTCGCCTCCCACCTGGGTGAACCGGTTTCGATTCTCGGCTGGGTCACTCTCAGATTTTGGCGTGTTGGAATCGTGTCGGATGATGCCGCTTGTCAGCGGGGTTTCTCGGGGATCTCCCCTTTCCCAAGCCTTTTCAATCCGGCGCTGCNGTGTCGGATGATGCCGCTTGTCAGCGGGGTTTCTCGGGGATCTCCCCTTTCCCAAGCCTTTTCAATCCGGCGCTGCTCCATACTCGCCTCACGTCGCAGTCAGTCGGCAGGAGTCAGTCTGCAGGAGTTAGGTTTATGAATCCATGTATGCTTGAAGACTATGCAAGCCACTGAGGATGTGAGATCGAGTATGACCTGTGCGACTACATGCCTACCTTCAACGACTGCCCAAAAATTACATGTAAAACAATGCAATTACCGTGTCAAGTCCTTCAGNGTGTCGGATGATGCCGCTTGTCAGCGGGGTTTCTCGGGGATCTCCCCTTTCCCAAGCCTTTTCAATCCGGCGCTGTCAGTCGGCAGGAGTCAGTCTGCAGGAGTCAGTCTGCAGGAGATAGTCTGCAGGAGTTAGGTTTATGAATCCATGTATGCTTGAAGACTATGCAAGCCACTGAGGATGTGAGATCGAGTATGACCTGTACGACTACATGCCTACCTTCAACGACTGCCCAAAAATTACATGTAAAACAATGCAATTACCGTGTCAAGTCCTTCAGTAAAAGTTGCAATGCGTGGTGACATGAGAAGAGTGACTGTTTGAAGAACCCATCTCATGATTTTCTTAGCTGCTATAAATGTTCTAGACAGTGCGCTCGAAGTGATTACTTAAATAAACACACCAAGGCTGATAAATGTAGTGTTTTTTTCGCCCCCGCTGAGAAACAGAATGTGAGGACTTCCGTTTACCTCATGTTAATACACTACGTAAAATGTTCGCAGACGACGAGGGAACTCGAATGATTAAACATTACGACAATGACCGCACGCAGTTTATGCAAGGCGATACAATTAAGGAACACATCAGGATCTGCAAGGGTTCGTATACTGAGAGCCAACAAGTGATGTTACCAATAGCTACTGCTACATCGATGGGTACTGTTTCCGCAGACGATTATGACCAGACAGTTAATACTAATGACGGAATGAGAGACCTAGGAAGCGTGACTGAGTCGGTATGTGTGGAATTTACACTGGCAAGGCATTCGCGTGAAGTCGACGAACTTCAAAATAAATGGTTGTCAGCTCTAAATACTGATGATGTCCATGTCACTCCTACAAAGAAATATAAGCTTTATATTGAGGATAAAACGGGTGTGAAGACGATCATGAAGACAGCATTCTAGGGACACCCGAATTTCGCGAAAAGATTTCCGTACATGCTAGACTTCAATATACTACGGGCATACCAATTGTTTTCTTTTGCTTATTGGCGGCTTGGCTTTGTGAGATCATCTTATCCTACTTAACTGGCCAATCGGGTTTAAGTAATTTCAATACTGTGCGTCTTTGATTCGCGGGCAGACACCTAAAGATGCGTACCCCGGGAACCATCCAATCATGAAAGTGAACATGAGCTAAAGTGTTATGAAGTGCAACTGGTCGTGAAATCTTTTCGCGAAATTCGGGTGTTCATAATGTGCAAGGAGTTTTTTTTTGCAAATATTTGTTACAAAAACGTAAACACCGTCTACACGTATTCGAATTTTAACTTGTCCTCAAANCATGAGCTAAAGTGTTATGAAGTGCAACTGGTCGTGAAATCTTTTCGCGAAATTCGGGTGTTCATAATGTGCAAGGAGTTTTTTTTTGCAAATATTTGTTACAAAAACGTAAACACCGTCTACACGTATTCGAATTTTAACTTGTCCTCAAATGAGCAGAGTTCAGTTGACCCAAAATCGGACATAATTTCAAATAAATATTTTTTGCAAAAAAAATATATTTTAGCAGGATTATTTCACAGTACTGTAGCTTTCTTGTAGTTCTACGGTTATCTTAATCGTTAATACTATTTGCAGAATCCCGGCAGTTTAGCGTTGGAAGCGACAGCGTTCTCTTTGGGCCCCAGTCAACTGGGGAAATGCATTCCCACAAGACGAGCAGTCAGTAACGACAGGAAACCTGCATACATACACAACATACGAGTACAAACACGACTAGCCCTCTATTGTACGACGGCTGTAGCCAAGTAAGAAAACATTTTACGTGTTTCATCGGCCTTGGTCCTGGAGCGGTCGGTTGACAAGGACTTTGAAGAGAATGCTCTAGTGAAACAATGGCCACGTCGCTCTGGCATTCGCCTTTCAAGTTAATCCACACCGGCCGACGCTGCCATTGTTCTTTGTAGATTTAATAGGGCGATGCTAGTGCCGTTCCCGTTCGCCCCCTGACCCTGTGACAAGGGCCATTGGTTTTTAGCTAAGTGATCCAATTGCAGAGTGGTTCTCAGAGACTTGTGTAGATACTCGCAGGTTTTCTTTTGTGATCGGACTCTGCGTTTTTGATTGGATAACTTAGGCCTTGCATCATGCAGGACTCACAATTAATAATTAATAATAAAAATAAAATATTAATTACCCAAAATAAAATAAAAATCATAATTTCATCAAATGTATATATTAAAAAAAACACCCTTAATAAATAACTTAAAATCGAAACATTGCTAGTGAAAAAACTAATGACTTAAGTATAAATATAAATAATAAACTACATAGATATAACAACACTAAAATACTACCAACTTACGAATAACAAAACTAACTTACGAAATAACAAATTGATGCAAAACCCACGTACGATATAAACGAAATTACGTACAATAATTTATAATGACTATAATGAAATATATACTTAAAATAAAAACGGAATAACAACCAAAAAATAATATTTGAAATCCAGCAGGAGAACATAACCTCAATAGTACTCTGATGACACGTGACTCACCACTACGTGCAGGAAAACAAGTGACGTAACACTAATTATTGAACTAAGTTATCTTTAAACCGTTTTATTGTTCCACACAACACCGGACACACTCTGTATAGTTAGGGGTAGTGAAATTTCTCGAAAAGATTTGAAGACAAGTTATATTTCAAGACACTGTAGGGTCGTTTACCCATCTTGATTGGCTGAATCATTTTTTGACACGTGTTAATTGTGTGTACACGAATCACGTAAGAGCCGTGCCGATGTTGCCGAATTCAGAGTGGCTCGGTCAAATATGAAAACGCCTTCGCAAGCAGACAGCGACCAATGGCGATAGATAGGGCCACCTGATTTTCGCGAAAAGATTTACGTGAAGGCTAGACTCCAATGTCCTATGGCATACGTGCGGTTTTCCTTTGGTTATTGGGCACGTGTCTTTATCGGGAGACAGTTCCTTACCTGACTGGGCCAATCAGAATGAGGCAACTCCGACACTGGGTGTCCGTGATTCGCTGTTTCGCGGGCAGACACCTGCAACGCGTGACAGTTAAAATCATCCAATCACGAAAGTGGATCTGAGCTCTAGTGTTTTGGAGTACAAGTTGTCCTGAAATCTTTTCGCGAAAAATAGGTCGCCNTCTTTTCGCGAAAAACAGGTCGCCCTATAATAGACAAACTGCTGCTGGGTGATTATAGTATTGAAGTCACTAGCTCTACCTTTAGCTCATTCATGGTTACTTCCAACTTTTATGAAGTCGTGCTAAAGTTCTACTTCCAGTATATTCCTCCGCCTCATGCAAACAAAGCTTAACCTACTCTAGAGAATTACATCAGACGCACCACATTCGTGGTGCGTCCCTCTGGTGTAATTTACATAACAACTAATTCTTACTAGGCATTACCGAAACGCATGTTCTTTCATTGGTTTTTATTTATATAGATTGTAAATGAAATATTATAATTTTTAAATAAAATAAAAGTAAAAAAAAATAGTATAATAAAAAGTAAGGTACTTATATGTTAACAGAAGTACAAAATGCTTGTGATACATGGAATATTTAGAATATAACGGAACACATCAATCATGGGTAGAGACCTGAAAAATTCGCTGTTTCATTTCGGGACAAGCTAACATTCAAATCCTCGTACGTTTGTATTGCTTATTCTGTTGGCCCACCCGTAAGTTTACACCTCCTGGAAAACTCTGAGCCAATAACAAACACACAATAAAATGCAGACCGAATCACCGTCTTCCGCTAATGCAACAAGCAACCAATGAACAATGATATTTGCATTATTTTACATACGACAATGGAGTATAGCCTACAGGTCGTTGAACTCGCAAATTTTTCAGGTCTCTAATCATGGGGTAATTTTTCAAAGGTTAGATTAAAAAAGTGGAAGAAACAACGAATATACTATAAGTTATTTTTAACATTTTACGTGCGGTTCAGAGTTACTGACAATTAAGATAAGCTAAAGGCGTATCACCTACATTCACGACTGCACTACCATCAGTTCTGTTGGTCTCTGTATTCACATTTACAACCGCCCTATCGCTACACACAACACCCGACACACGTGCTCGACAACGTTCGCCCACGGAATAGCCACTGCCTGTATACACAAGCGAAATGGTGTGCAGGTACTTCTGACGTGGGCGGACTCGGTCGCTCGTTGGCCGCGCGAAAATGCGGAAACGAGCATCGGGTCTGATTTGTTATTTCACGTTCTGGAATATTCCATATTGATAATTGTTTCATCTGGAAAGTTAGCATGAGGGAGTTGGTTGGTGAACGACATTCCGCCATATTGCTGGCCAGCGATACAGGAGTTAACACTCTATGGTTCAGTACTGATCGGCTTTCTGTCAGTATATGCCGAGTTTAAAATGTCCCTAGTGTTCTCTCCTGCTCAGAATAATATACTATTAATCCAGTTGATTTGAGTAATTTATACTTTGAGTGTCGCTGACGTAATATCACCCCGTGTCTTAAATAATGTAGATGTGATAATCTTACGGCAAATTATAAACAGCTCAGGTAAATTCACGCGACGTAGTATTACGTCGGCACCTCTCAAAGTGGTATGGACCATCTGATTCTCACGAATAAAAAATTGACTCGAAGAATAGACTTTAAAATCACACACAGAGTACTTAACAATACAGAGATGAAACAGCCGCTTATTCCGCGAACTCCAGCCGCACACGCCAACAAAATGGCGCCACTAGGAAGCGACTTGTCGAATCGCCGTTAGCCAATCAGCGTCTGCTAACTTACTCACCAGTCGGCAGCCCAGCCAATAGGGAAACCCTTCGCAGGACACAGTAGTTAGTTAGTCACAAGACCCTTTCCTAAATATGATGGAAAATCGCGAAAAAAAAATTTTGAGTCAACATATCTTCTATAGCACTGTAACTAGTTTATTCTTTCATGATTGTTTGAACAAAGGTTTTGACTCTGCTAAGTTGTTTGCAGACCAATCACGAACGTTCTGCCTTATAGTATCAGGATCCTCATTGGCCCAGTGATATGGGCTAGTAGCTTCACACATGCATGGCAGCCAATAAGGAAAGAAAAATGTCGGACATGTGTGCAGCACGTTGAATCCTAGCGAACAATCAACTTTCCCCGCCGACAAACCATCATGTCTACCCATTCCCTGTGAACCTCGCGCAGCCAATCAGGGAACGGGCACGCCCGCATCAAAGGAACCGCCACGTCGTTTCGTCTCTGTGTGCTTATCTACTCTGTGCTACTAACGACCGTCGTTTATCTCGACGCGCGCCGACCTCGACGTGTTTTACCTCGGCGCTTGTGGGTTTTACAGCCGCTGGAACCCGCGGCCGTTCGTTTCCACGACCTTGGGAGTTTCTCCGCGTCGAAATTACCGAACGGACAGAGCGAGCGGAAAGCCCCGCGGGTCAATATGCTAAGCGCTTGGATAAATAGCCCGCGTTGTTAGAAGTGGCGCCTACATCCGCCCCCGAACAAGCAACCTGCCGTCGCCGCACGCGAAGTTAGTTCTTGTCCGGCGCCGCGAGATGGCGAAATGTCTCCGCACGAGCAAAGAAAATAGTACGAACGTTTCGGCGAGTTAAACGTAGAAATGACGCAACTTCCTGCCTGCATTCTTTCCCCCCTCGCCCGCGGCCACCGTACCGAACCTGATTGCGGCCTGCGAAAGGAAATATATGCTGCTCGTGGTTAATTAAGTGCTTTGTAAACTAACCTTTGAAAAATGTCACTGCCCTCATCTGCATATATTTTAACGTGCACGCTGACTAGCATACGCCCAGTTAAGTTGGTAACGACGGAGGTAAGTGGTTCAATGCCTTGACGTTGAATTAAAAGTGTAAGGTAAGGGATTTTGAATGCATGCTGAAATTATTGCTTTTGCTTTCTGTTTTCTTAATGCATTTAAGTTAAAGAATGAGCAGATTTATAAAATATCTACTTTACCGACGCTTGAATAAAGTGATCAGGCCCATTGCATAGTTAATTCTAAATGTGGTGGAATATTACACATAGTACGTGTAAGTAGATATTCAGCAGGGCTGTCAAATGTGCTCGATTTACCATTAACAGCCTATATACGTACACTACTTCAGCCCAAAAAGTCATTTCGGAAAATATTTACTCGACCTCAGTATGCGGACAACGGCAATGCACTGTTAAAAAAAAAACACCAATTTTTAAAAGTACGGGAAAGTCGTGGTAAAAATTATTTGGACACCGCAGTATAATTACGAACGTCCCGTTATCCCAGCAACAAAATTTCTGTACATTTGCATAACGATATGTTACTTCATATAACTTTCCCCGTCTTTATTTATTTGCGTTCCGAGAGATGTAATTCCGTAAAAAATGGGCCGTTTTTGTTGTGGCGGCATTTTACAACATAAAATACTTTTTTTCCTTATAGAATGGGATTTGACAAAAGTAGCTATCCTATTGGAGCGTTTGAAATGTTCTCGTCTTTTAGAGGTGGTGTGTGATGCTTGAAGTCATTGGATTTTAAGTAGTGGGTGTGTTGAAATCTGTTGCATCGTTTAGAGAGAGTTTCGGTTGAGCCGTTTAATAAAGTTTTTTGTTTCTGGCAGGTTTCATCCACCCAACGAAGGTATTATGTCGACTAAAAATCAGATCTTTAAAATGCCTGTACATTTGAGAAACCACCTTTATTGCCGAACCTTTCAGGACTTTTTTAAAACTTTGTCTGCTGTGAAAATTTGCTTGCCAAGAATGAGTAAAATTTTCAGAAAGTCAGTACTACAAAATCGTTAGTAGGAATGTACCATAAGAAGCATTGGGAAGTGTGAAATCCTGCTGTGTTTTGAAACAACACATGAAAGGAAGTGCTAGTGCGAAAACATTTCAAAACTTTTCCATGCTGAAAGGCGAAGAGCGGGTATTGGACCATCTGTTTTCCACGAAATTCAATATTCTACAGGCAAACATGCAAATTACATTTGGTTATTGGCCGCGTGCCTCTCTGAGTAGACATTTCCGTACCTGACTGGGCCAATCAGAGGTAAGATACTCCGGCACTGAACGTTTGTGATTCGCGAGCATGCATATAAAACGCTTGACAGTTAAAAATCATCCAACCACAAAAGCGTTTCGGGACCACAATCAACCACTGACCGAACTTTTCCCGAAAAACAAGTGTCCCTTGATATGACATGTCTCCTGAAATTTAGATCGTATTTTACTAGGTTTGTATTGCCCACTAAATATTTAGCAAGGGCAAATGTGTATTAGTTCGTTTGATTCATTTATTTTAAATGTTTTTTTAATGAAATGCAGATACAAATTTCATGACATAAAAATGCAAAGAAACATGAACTGACGTATCGCTAAAACACACCAGCCTTCATAAATAAATCGCTCTTCTGCCGTACGTGGAAGTAAATTTAAAACAATATACTGGTCGAGAACGAAACTGAAACATACAAGAATACATAAATGAGAACGAGGTGAAACTAACCAAAATCGCTTTAAGAAAACAATAAAATAAAAAAATCAGATCATAAGAACAATTATTTTTTTCTGCTCTAAGCTTTTTTTTTTCTCTCGGTAAACGTTTGTTGGGAATCTTCTATTCGCAGACGAGAATCTTTTGTTACCACACAGGAGCAGCATTTTCTCACTTTTAACCTTCGGTCTGACCTAGTTAGTGAGTACCGAGTCGATTTTGTCAAGTGATTCTGAGACCACTATGATCGACCTTCTCTGGCCATTCAAAATTAACAGAAGTTATTTGCTAACACTTGCCATCTTCGGTGGATGCTCACTGAAGTAAATCATCAAAACATCCTCACTCCCTCCAACACACACATTTTAGTGATGATGTTTTTCAGCGCATCCTTCACGACAGCCAAGTTGAGTTGATAGATTTGTGCGGCTATTAACAATGAGGTCTTGAGACCAGATGAGGGCGAAATGAGGCGAGAATGGAGCAGCCGGGATAGCTCCGAGAAAACTCACTAACCAGCGGCGTCGTCCGGCACGATTCTCACTTGCGAAAATCTGGGAGTGACCCGGCCGGGGATTTAACTCGGTTCGCCTTGGTGGGAGGATGGGCAGGCTAACCGCTAAGCCACCGCGGCCCCCCATTCGCAATAGCGTAGAGTTCATCAACGTTTGTTGCCGACAACCAGTGTGGCGACCCACTGGTCCCAACGACGTGTGTGGCATGGAGAAGAGATTATAACGTGGGATGTCATAACGTCGTATATTGCAAGCTGCCGTAACCACCTCCCACGACGCTGCCCACTGTAATTATACTGGCTTCGCCCGGGCTGTCGTGTGGCGTGGATTTCTGGACACGAAACTTCGGCAAGTGATCATATTTTTTTGCTTTTAAATATTAATGACTAGGGACCTGAAGAATTCGCGGATTCATTTTGGGACAAGCTAGAATTCAAAACACGCGTGTTTATATGACTTTAGACATTGGTCCACGCGGTGTTTGACACCTCCTGGATAACTTTACCCAATAGTCGCCTTCCACTGTGGCAGCAGACAACCAATGTGCAGTTGATATCGGCATATTTGTACGTAAGCCTGTAGAGTCTAGCCTGCAGGTCCTTGAACTCGCGAATTTTTCAGGTCTCTATTAATGACTGTGCTTCAAGTTATTCACGAGTCTTTGATTACAGCACGTCTCGTCCATGTAGTACAGATTATCTCTGCCCACCGTTGTCAGTTCGGAACAGCGAACCGCACCTAAGAATAAGTGGCGAGACAGCCGCTTATTCCGCGAACTCCGGCCGCACACGCCAGCAAAATGGCGTCAATGGCCAGCAACATGTCGGAACATCGTTCGCTAATCAGCGCCTGGCAAACTACTCACAAGCAGTCACCCAGCAAACACTAATTATAATTTTACTTTCGTCTGAGTAGGTCTTCTACACATGTCTTGCGCTGGCGAAAAATATGCAGATTTGCGACGTGGTAATAAGGTCAACTAATACGCATCGCTTTGGAATTTTTTTTTTTAAAAGTTAATATAAACTTTTATGTGGAGATCCCTTTCCTTAGTTTTGTTGTGTTGGCTGCCGATAAAAAAACGTAGACTTCAAGTAATATTTTTTATCAGTAATTGACGTCTCACGCAACCTTAGGCACTAGACGACAGAATATATAAGTTTACAGAAGTTAAACGGCGTAGCAGTTCCTTTGATGTGAGCGTACCCATTATCTAACTGCTTGCGTGATATCCTGGGAACTGGCCTTATGTCTGATTGGCTATCGCGTGCTGTGGNGCGTACCCATTATCTAACTGCTTGCGTGATATCCTGGGAACTGGCCTTATGTCTGATTGGCTATCGCGTGCTGTGGGAGATTCCCTATTTGCTGAGCTGCCGGCTGGCGAGTTGGGTACCACACTGTTAAAAAAAATTTCCTTCATTTTTTCGGAAAAGTGCTGGTAAACATTTATCCAGAGGTGTCCGTAAACTCTCCGTAAAATTACGGGCGCGTTGATTAAAAAAAAACCGACTTTCAGTAAATTTTACGGAACCTCTCCGTTAATTTTCTAGTTAGTTTTCTGTACTTCCAGTTTAAAATAAAATATATTGTATAAAAGCCTTTAATTTTCGTTATGTATATGTTCTATTGTGTATAAAAATATATATTTAAAAAAGTTAAAATATTTTATATTTGAGCATAATTTCAACCCGACTCAAGAAGTTGCATGTTTACGACTCTAACCACTCATCTACGATCCTCACATAATGTCTGCGGCGTAAGTTTTGTGGTCTACAGATGCAACTTTTTCATTTTATATTAAAGTAGTGTAATTTTAGTGTTGCTAAATTTTACAGACGCCTGATGTTACTCTTTAATGTTTGAAATAATAGGTCTTGGTGCCGCAGAAACTATAATTTCCTGGTTACAGTGACGAAGAAACCTTCGTGTAGACTCGGCAATGNAATAGGTCTTGGTGCCGCAGAAACTATAATTTCCTGGTTACAGTGACGAAGAAACCTTCGTGTAGACTCGGCAATGTTCGTCCCCGAACCGATAAGAAATATGTAAACTTTTCCGTATTTTTAATTTACGGACTTAACTCCGTTTTTCATCATTACGGATTGCGTTTCCGTATATTTACTGTACATTTCGGTAAAAAAAATTCCCTAAATATACGAAAACTTTTAGCAGTGCAGGTGCTGTTTGGCGAGCTGCTTTCCGACATGTTGCTGGTTAGTGGCGCCATTTTGCTGGCGTGTGCGACTGGAGTAGAGTTGAGAGATTTGGGCGGCTCTTAACAACTAGGTCTTGAGAGCCGAATGGAGTTCGCACGCCGTGTAAGCGGTTGTTTCATCTCTGTATACTTTCCTACTCTGTATTCTACTATCTCAAGAATCCAGCAAGATTTGGTTGTAAGTGAAGTTTGTGGGCCGGAGACTTACTTTAAACTTTAAAAACGCTGAAGTAGTTAAAGTTATTTTAAAAAACACTCCTTTTAAGCCCTCGCATTAAAAAACTTCTTCAGCCACAAACAAAATACAAACAAGAGCGACAAAGCTGCGTCGTCGGCAATCATATCGCCGCACCAGGAACTACGCAGTGGTCGCTAAACACGTCGAGTGTTTGACACGAACAAACACCAAGCCCGTGATCGGCTCTAAACACCGCTAATTGGCCTTGGCAGTCCATCCAGCGACGGCTGTTAGTGGCGCAGCGATAATTTGCATCGTCGAGCACCGCGACCACGCGGATTCCAATATTTCTGTCATGACTGCATTCCACTGTGGTGAGGAGGTTGCTTCGCGCAAAGCCAGACACCTCCGCTTACCTGCGCGAACCTGCTACTTGGCTGTGAGGAGGAGGGTTTTAACTTTGACAGGTCCTTGCCACCTTGGAGTGAGTGAGTGGGCGAAGAGATTTGGGCGACTCTTAACATCGAGGCGACCTTAACATGAGGGTGATTGAGGTGCGTATGGTGTACTGCCGGAATGAAATGGCGGGGGAAGCGAGAGATCCCCGAGAAAACCCACCGACCAGCGGCATCGTCCGGCACGGTTCCCACATGCGAGTGACCCGGTCGGGGATTGAACCAGGATCGCCTTGGCGGGAGGCGAGCGANTCGTCCGGCACGGTTCCCACATGCGAGTGACCCGGTCGGGGATTGAACCAGGATCGCCTTGGCGGGAGGCGAGCGGGCTAACCGCTCAGCCACCGCGGCCCCTACCTCCTTGGCATTACTTATATAACACCAGAACTTGATTTCCACGTTTGGTACTGAAACACTTTTCTGGTAGATTGTTCCCCCCCCCCCCTTATTTTTTTTTACTATTTTCACACCTGTGCGCATAATTGAGGGATCGCCCGGTATTTAATAATTTTTGCCTCACATGGGAGATTACCGGATACAAGTGAAGGCGTATAAACTTCAGAATTTCGGTTTAGTAGTCCTTTGTATCATAAAATGTGTCGGTCTTTAATATCAAGTCTTTAATATTAATTGTGACTATGTGTAATTAAATCCAATATGGAGTGGATCTATTTATGTCAATACATTTTATATCTGAGAGACATAAAAAACCACCAAATGGGCCACGGTTTTATAGGACATTTCTTCTTTTTAGTGTCACTGGTGAAGTGGGTCCCACATGTTGTGAAACATCCTGTATTTCTCCGTGAATGAGGAAAATTAGAAAGTGAATAGAATGAAGGTTAACTCAAGGAGCGTGTGAAGATTATAGCGTGGACAAACGATTATTTGCCGAACTAGTAATGCTTTTCTTTAACCTATGTGTCCCATGCCATATTAAAATGTATGATTTTTTTTTGNATTATTTGCCGAACTAGTAATGCTTTTCTTTAACCTATGTGTCCCATGCCATATTAAAATGTATGATTTTTTTTTGCAAAATTATGACTTGATCCTAATGTATATACACAAATGGTATTTCGTTCTGTGGCACAAGGTATCTTGTATTAAGTAAAATGTACAAAATGATTAATTACCAAGTATAAAACACAAATTTCGNATTATTTGCCGAACTAGTAATGCTTTTCTTTAACCTATGTGTCCCATGCCATATTAAAATGTATGATTTTTTTTTTTTTGCAAAATTATGACTTGATCCTAATGTATATACACAAATGGTATTTCTTTCTGTGGCACAAGGTATCTTGTATTAAGTAAAATGTACAAAATGATTAATTACCAAGTATAAAACACAAATTTCGTACACATTAAGGCCTACCATAACATTCACTAAGTTGCACACATGTGAGTGCATAATTAACTTACTTTCAAATAAACAATTAGGGTCCACGGTAGTGCAGTGGTCAGAGAACTCGTGCCCACGCCGGGTAACGATGCGGACGTTACCATTAGCCGGTGGATTACCTCGGGGTACTTCCGCTTCCTCTACCAATGCATTCCGTCTCCACTCCACTCCGCTTCTCTTTACTGAAGACCTAAAAAAAAAACGTAACTTTTTACTTTTGCGGTTGGACGGAGTTCTTGGCCTGAGAGCCTTATCCTCGTACCTGAGAGTTGGTATGCCTTTACGGTCGCCTCGCCTCGGGTTTGTACACTGAAGAGCCAAAAAAACTGGTTATAGGCGTGTGTATGCAAATAACAGAGGTATGGAACCAATCAGAGTAACGCGATGCGGTCGGCAGCTAGATCGGTTACTGCTGCTACAATGGCAGGTTATCAAGATTTAAGTGAGTTTGAACGTGGTGTTATAGTCGGCGCACGAGAGATGGGGCATAGAATCTCCGAGGTAGCGATAACATTCGGATGTTCGCGTACGACCATTTCACGAGTGTACCGTGAATATCGGTAATCCGGTAAAACATCACATATTCGACATCGCTGCGGCCGGAAAAAAAGATCGTGAAAGAACGGGACAAGCGACGACTGACGAGAATCATTAAACGTGACAGACGTGCAACCCTTTCTCAAATTGGCGCAGGATTGGATTAGTGGACTGCCCTGCAGGATTCATGGTGAGAATTGCCTCCTGCATACCTTCAGACATTAGTCTAGTCCATACCACGTCGTCTTGCGGCACTTCTGCGTGCTCGGGAGGTCCTACGTGATATTAGGTAGGTGTACCAGTTTTTTTGGCTGTTCAGTGTATACTAACGGTAGATGGGGGTCCTCGGCCGGCACACATCAAGTACTGAAAGTACCCGACGCTGCTTAACTGTGTGGCGATCAGAGCACCGAGATTGTCGGCGCGCTCTAACTACGCACACGCGATTTTCGCGAAAATATTTCAAGACCGGTTGTATTTCATAACGCTTTAGCTCAGATCCACTTTCATGATTGGATGATCTAGGTCAGCGGTACTAAGACTATTTTTTTAGGGGGCCATATTAAGAAAAACTAAGGCCGCACTTGCGACAATTGACATAATAATATTTGTGAACTAAAAGTAGGTAGGTAATTCGATGACATTTAAAATTCAGAGTGTCGTGTATCGTCTTGCAAGTCGTTTGTTTATTCGTTCAACACGGTGATGACGGGCGGAGGTGTTACATAAAAAATATGTACAGAAATCGCTTGACTGATATTATAATGAAAAATATCGTCTAATTTCATCAGTGACTTTAACTTTTAATAAATTCGTATTATGTATTGCTTTTTTATTTTTGTAACAGGCACAAAAAAAAANTCATCAGTGACTTTAACTTTTAATAAATTCGTATTATGTATTGCTTTTTTATTTTTGTAACAGGCACAAAAAAAAAGAATCTGGTAACTTGTATCTACTGAAGCTGGCGAGCGCGGGCCACAAAGAATAGGCCGGCGGGCCGCNAAAAAAAAAGAATCTGGTAACTTGTATCTACTGAAGCTGGCGAGCGCGGGCCACAAAGAATAGGCCGGCGGGCCGCAGTTTGAGTACCCCTGATCTAGGTGTTAACGACGTGTTAGGTGTCTGCCCGCGAACCACAGACGCACAGTGTCGGAGTAACCTATTTCCGATAGGCCAACCGAGTTAAGAGAATGTCTTCTCTCAAAGACATGCCACCAATAAGGAACAGAAAATAGCTGGTACGTCCGTAAGGTAATTGAAATCCAGCATGAGCGGAAATCTTTTCGCGAAATTCGGGTGTCCCTAGCGATGGCTGTTGGCTTACTGAGCACCTCAGCTGTTAGGCGTCGCGCAAATGTCTCTCTTTCACTCGCGGTGGCTCACCCAACAGGAGATCTTCTTTCAAAACACCCAGTAATCAGCCAATGTAGTAGTACAACTGACGTCACAGCACGCGTGTAATACAGCTCGCTAGTGAGTGGTTGCATATGTTCGCCCCCCCTTTTCCCCCTTCGACAACACTCTGGTTATTGCTTCCTGCTGCATGCACACATAATGTACAGCACTGAGCAAGGACCGGCATAGCCTCGCAACAGTTTACCAGCCACTGAAGGGCATATAAAAAAATATATCATTTTGGACCCTGTCCGTTGCCATTGATTGTCTTGGATATTTTTGTTTCACCGTATCTTACTTTCCATATGAAATATTTTGCCCAAGTGTATTTTTTGTTGCATCTGCAACCATAATAAATATTTAATCGGTATTATTTTTTTTCACATGAGAAAATACAGGTTTAGATCAGTTCATTCCGATTCTAGGAATTCTGTAAATTATTTCTGTATGTAATAATAATGCTTAAATTGTAATATTAGATCTTAAAATTAACCTATAAAGAAATATAATTGAACACAAAGATGACAAGGAGATCTCCACCTTAATGAAATAAAAATTTACCAATTATTACATATACCAGCACGTAGAGACTGCACCCGAAGTAGGTTTGGAAGAGTTGTAGCGTCAAGAGTGACATGCCTAAGCCTAGTCACGATTCCTCCCCAACTTCAAGATGGTAAGCACGGTCCTCTCCCCTGAAATACGCCAATTGTCTGTGTTTTTGTTTGAATTGTTTAATTTATCTAAAAGGCGTCCCTATTTCAGAAAGAAAAATGTAATTTTTTACTTTCACTTTCAAGTTCAGCACGATGCGCGCACATCATAAGGACAAAGATTTATTATCTCACTCACCTACCTAATCAATTTATGTATTTAGTTTAGTGAGCAAGGAGCACACAATGAAATATTTGTCCTTCAAAAGATATCGTTANCCTAATCAATTTATGTATTTAGTTTAGTGAGCAAGGAGCACACAATGAAATATTTGTCCTTCAAAAGATATCGTTATGCTGAATAAAACCGCTGGACTATAATATACGTTACAGAGTATGATCACATTAGAAAAAGGTATGAATCATGCCGGACGGTAGCTCTAGTCAGCTGGTTTTCTCGGGGATGTCCTGATTCCCCCGTCCTTGCATTCCGATGCTGCTCCACGTTCACCTCACTTCACTATCANGGTTTTCTCGGGGATGTCCTGATTCCCCCGTCCTTGCATTCCGATGCTGCTCCACGTTCACCTCACTTCACTATCATCGGGTCTTAAGACCTCGATGTTAAGAGCCGGCGAAATCCCTCTACTACACTTCATTGTTTATGGATTTGGGGAAGTAAGTAGTGGGGGGAAGTGGTTCCGGGATCACGGCGGGGTGGCTTGTGGCGGCAGTGTAGAAGGAAGGCGTGGCGGCCGACAAGTGCACGANGGCGGCGACCCCGCACCGCGCAGGAGAAGGCGTCGGCGCGGTGCGGCCTTGCCCCAGGTCCGGACGACCTGCTGTGCCCCGCTCTGACCACCTCGCCGGCCTCACTTTCTACCCTCCGGCCGTCGTGGGCTCCGCCGCGTCCTGCTACCACCCCATCCCGAGCTTCGCGCGCGTCGGATGTAACTTCTACACCCAAAGGGGCAGATAGTGTAGCTAGGCACATGCTGATTTGTTGACGAGCGTAGATGGTGTAAAAGTCGCCACTGGTCTCGTGTCTAATTGGATACTGCGTCCTGCGAAAGGCTCCCTATCGGCTGGCGAGTAAGTTACCAGGCGCTGATTGACGAACGGTAATCCTACGTGTTTGCTTGCGTGCACGGATGCAGTTTGCGGAATAAGCACCTGTTTCGCCTCTGTTTGGTCCATCCGGAGGTTTTCTCTGGTATACGGGTCGCTAGAGGTTCGACTCGTGCTGGCAGTGGTTGACTCCGCATGCTGGAGGAGGCTCGGGGAGATTCCCCCTCTTGCTAAAGAGCCGGGCGGTGAGCAGGGCACCTGCTCCGGTAGCGTCCTGAGATGACGTTAGGGGTGTGGGTAGTGCTCCGACTAGACCACACGCTTGGTAATCTGAGTACTAGGATCTCAGACCTTGTGCAAGGACATGCTCGGTGCTATCTGATGAATCAGATTGGGGCTATGCTCGGTGCGGCCTGACGAATCAGGGCGGGGCTCTGTATTTGGTCAACTTCGGTGAGCGCTGGTCATGTCTGCGTTGAGAGGGCGTGATCCCTCTTCCCCGCCGACTGGGCGGCCGGGGGCGCGGCAGGGCCGAATGGCTAAGAGCGCCACGTAAAAATACAAAAGTGTGGCGTAAAAAACCACATTTACATTAACTTGTTTCGCCTCTGTATCGCCAGGTACTCTGTGGCGACGGTGCTGCAGCGACCTCGGCCCGCGCGTGTTTCTGCCCACTGCTGTGCACGACGACGGGCGCCTGTCCCGTTTCTCACACGGCGACACGTGCAGTTGCCGCCGAGTCAGCTGTCGGCGGGCCTTGAGCCGCAACCTGCCTCGGGCGATGAACGGCAAGGGAAATAAATATAAAAAAAAAGCCGCTAACAGACGAAACAAAACATCCTGTTCGGCGGTTCGCATCTGCGAAGGTCGTTCCAGTGACCGGCGAAAGAAGCTCGAAGTTAAAAAAAGCAAATGCGATCATTCTATTTTTACTTTATGCGGGTAGCAGCATGTCTTAGTGGCTTTCAAACAAAAACGCTTTGTGCATCTTTGCCTGGGCCACATTTATATAACAAGGTTATGTAAAGAATTTGTAGTATTGTGGAAATTGCGGGGACATTAAGTTTTATAGTCAACAAAACACAAACACTTATTAATTTATCCCGACTTACTCTCTTGTAGCAAGGTTCTTTCTCGTAAATTGGCACAAAGTGTTTTTTTTTTTGTTTGAAAACAATATTGTGAACACGTAAAACCTCTTTCAAAAACCTACTAGCACTGTTCTGTGTATAGAGCAACCTGTTTTTCACGAAAAGAATTCACGCGAAGGCTAGACTCCAATGTCCTATGGCTAGAGACCTGAAAAATTCGCTGTTTCATTTCGGGACAAGCTAGAATTCAAAACCTGTACGTTTGTATTCCTTATTCTATTGGCCCACCCGTTAGTTTACACCTCCTGGACAACTCTGAGCCAATAACAAACACACAATAAAATGCAGACCGAATCACAGTCTTCCGCTAATACAACAAGCAACCAATGAACAGTTATATTTGCATTATTTTACATACGACAATGGAGTATATATACCCTACAGGTCATTGAACTCGCGAATTTTTCAGGTCTCTACTTATGGCATACGTNATACGACAATGGAGTATATATACCCTACAGGTCATTGAACTCGCGAATTTTTCAGGTCTCTACTTATGGCATACGTGCAGTTTTCGTTTGGTTACTGGCCACGTGTCTTCGTCGGGAGACAGTTCCTTACCTGACTGCGCCAATCAGTATTAGGTAGCTCCGACACTGAGTGTCCGTGATTCGCGGGCAGACATCTGCAATGCGTGACATAAAATCGTACAATCACGAAAGTGGATTTGTTTTGGAGTACAAGTTGTCCTGAAATATTTTCGCGAGCAGGTGGCACTATCTATGTATTTTTAGAGCTTCGGATATTTATTCATTGGTTGTTGTTTCAGTTGGCAGCAGTTTTTACTTCAGACCAGGTTGCACGTGATTCGGGTATTGTTTCGTTGCAGGTCTGTTGTTGGCTGAGAGCTTACCTGGGCGTGTCTCATAAACTACGGAGCAATTGTCAAAGTAACAGAAAAATACGTATGTTTGAAGACCAGCTTGTCCTAAAATGAATTTGCGAAATTTTACAGTCCCTTTACTGGCATGCAGTCTCCCAGTTAGCGACGAATTAAAACAAAAATAGTTCTTAACGGCCTTAAGGAAGCATTGCGCTGAAAAAGTGCATAAACAATCTTCGCTTGTGTCTTCTGTTTCCTCGGAATGTTAAGCGATGACCATAGGGTTTTCATACGGAAATCTGCTGAGAAAAGTTACAGCATTGTCGCTATAGTTTGAAACAGTGTTTTACAGAAGAATAAAATATCGTAAACAGAGGATTACTTACCAAGCGGCAGACNGTCGCTATAGTTTGAAACAGTGTTTTACAGAAGAATAAAATATCGTAAACAGAGGATTACTTACCAAGCGGCAGACGTGAACTTCAAATGGGGAATCGATGTTAAACGGAATTCCTTCTCATTGCGTCAATTTTAAAGATAACTTTTTCAAACAAAAAAATATTCTGACGCGACTTTCTCAAAGTTAAAACTATTTATTCATTTTTTTTTTGTTATGTGTAAATTTTAATATTACATTTTAGAAAAATATATTGAACAAAACAATCGGCAAGATTTTTTAACATAACAACATTCCTTAAGGCATTTCACTTAGAACAATTTTGTTTCAAATAGCTATTTTTAAAATTGACGCAAAGAGAAGGAATTTCGTTTAACATTGATTCCTCGTTTGAAGTTGGCGGTTGCCGACTTGGTGGCGGGGCCGTTAAGGCGCGTTTAAAGTCAGCGCTTCTTGTTTGATACTTTTGATAATGGTTTATCGCGGGAAAAGTCGACTGTTTGCTAGGATTCAACGTACTGTACACATATCCAACAGTTTCCTTTCATTATTGACTGTCACGCAGGTACGAAGATAATACCCCTTTTCACTGGGCCAATAAGGATTCTGATACTATAAGGCAGGACAGGACGTTCGTAATTGGACTGGAAACAACTTAGCCGAGTCAAAAACCTTGCTCATCCAATCATTAAAGGATAAACTAGTTATAAGTGTTATAGAAGATATGTTGGCTCAAAATATTTTCGCGATTTTCCCTCACCTATTTATACTCTTTAATATAAGAATTTCCATTTTACAGCAATAACACATTTGCATTTCTTAACAATTCAGCAGTTTCACTTGGATGGTGCGTGAATAAAATAACGAGTTCCATGGCAATGTTAATTTTACACATCTTAAAAGTATACAAAATGAGAAGAAAATTAGATCCTGAGTAGGGCTTTCAAAATTGCCCAATTAACCGATAACAGCTTATAGTATTTTAACATGGTCAAGGTCATCGAAACTTCGCCGTCCGTAGCAGCGTGGCATGTATGCAGATATGGGCAGTTATGTTATTTGAAAGTTGGTTTTCAAAAGTGCTCACTTCGCCGCGAACAACCTCTGATTACTATAAACTGTCAGTTGGAGCACGGCACCCAGTGTACGTTTGGAGCAACGAGACGAACGCCGTGTAGGTTCGTCGTCGCACGTTGCGAAGGAGCGTCCGTCCGTATCTGGGCTGCACCTAGCCCGAGACAGCGCCGAGCTGTGACGTAAGCGACGGCTTTTATCCCGGCGAAACAAAAACAGTTGTACTGTCGACCCGGAGCCGGCGCGCAGGTATTTGCATCCCATTAGCACGGCGGTGAAAGTGTTTGTTGTACCAAACCCCCCCTCCCCCCAGACTAGGCTGGCCACTGCGTTGCGCCAGTTGCGAGTTATTACCGCGGAAATCCCGCCTACAAGCAGGTTTTCTTTTTTTTTATTATTATTTCTTTGTGAGTGTCCTCTATATCAAAAATGTAAATCTTCAGTTCAGCCCTCCCATGCCCATTGTAGACAATCGTCGACATGTTGCACAAGAAGCCTATATTTGACCGGTACTGTACTCCGCGAGGCTCAGTGACCAATGATCTTCTCTGTGGGTAACTGACTCCTAAACCATGCTACTACGCTACGTTATGACTGGTTCATGTCACTGATTGCGCAGCACAAAGACTACAGCTTATTGGTTGTGGTAACGAAACAAGTTCTCTGCCAGGTTATATATAGCACAAATCAAAACGTTTCTAATTTGCAACACCAGAAAATTTTAAATTAACGAGTTACTGAAAGGGTTATCACTTTGGGTGCAGTGCAGATTTACCGACAATAATTACGACAAGCTGGAAGTGAGTTTCCAATATTTACGACTGCGTGACCATCAGTAGAGACCTGCAGAATTCGCGTTATAATTTGGGAACATGTTAGACTTCAAGACGTTTATGCTTGCGCAAGTTTGCCACTGGTCCACACAATATACGATACGCCCTGCTTTGCTAGCTTCCAGCTTTCTGTGGACAGTAAACGTGTGACTTTTTGGTTCCGTCATTGTTGTCTCTGTTCAAATAAACACACACACACATGCAAATGGCACAGAGTACTTAGTAATACAGAGGTTAAATAGCCGCTTATTCCGCCAACTCCAGCCGCACACGCAAGCAAAACGGCGTCACTTGCCAGCAACATGTTGGAACGCCGTTCGCCAATCAGCACCTGGTAACCAACTCGCCAGCCGACAGCCCGGCCAATAGGGAAACTTTCGCGGGACGCAGTAGCTAACCAGANTTTTTTTTATTATTATTTCTTTGTGAGTGTCCTCTATATCAAAAATGTAAATCTTCAGTTCAGCCCTCCCATGCCTATTGTAGACAATCGTCGACATGTTGCACAAGAAGCCTATATTTGACCGGTACTGTACTCCGCGAGGCTCAGTGACCAATGATCTTCTCTGTGGGTAACTGACTCCTAAACCATGCTACTACGCTACGTTATGACTGGTTCATATCACTGATCACCGAGCACAGATACTACAGCTTATTGGTTGTGGTAACGAAACAAGTTCTCTGCCAGGTTATGTATAGCACAAATCAAAACGTTTCTAATTTGCAACACCAGAAATTATAACTTAACGAGGTAATGAAAGGGTTATCACTTTGAGTGCAGTGCAGATTTACCGACAATAATTACGACAAGCTGGAAGTGAGTCGCCCATATTTACGACTGCGTGATCATCAGTAGAGACCTGCAGAATTCGCGTTATAATTTGGGAACATGTTAGACTTCAAGGACGTTTATGTTTGCGCAAGTTTGCCACTGGTCCACACAATATACGATACGCCCTGCTTTGCTAGCTTCCAGCTTTCTGTGGACAGTAAACGTGTGACTTTTTGGTTCCGTCATTGTTGTCTCTGTTCAAATAAACACACATACACACACATGCAAATGGCACAGAGTACTTAGTAATACAAAAGTTAAATAGCCGCTTATTTCGCCAACTCCAGCCGCACACGCAAGCAAAATGGCGTCACTAGCCAGCAACATGTTGGAATGCCGTTCGCCAATCAGCGTCTGGTAACTTACTCGTCAGCCGACAGCCCGGCCAATAGGGAAACTTTCGCGGCACGCGGTAGCCAACCAGACACAATGTCCGTTCCAGAGCCGCGCAGAGCCAATCCGAGAATGGGTAAGCCCGCATTAAAGGAACCGCCACGCTATTTCGTCCCTGTGGACTTGTTCACTTTGTGTGACAAATGTACTGAAGTATTAATTTATATCAAATTATAAAGATTTCAGCAGCCACATTCTGAGTGAAATCTAATTGGAAAGTCCCCGCCTTGTTCATGATTCCGGAGGCTGATTAAGATGGCGGAAATCGACGCCCGGGCACACCCATCTTCAGTGGTCTTCGTTCCAATGGCCCGACGACAAAAGACACCGCCCACGGACTACACTGCCCTATATCGGCTGCGTTGTCACCGTTTACTGGCCGGTGGAGGGGGTTTCTGTGGTTTGCCATTCCATAACTAATTTCAGCAATCACGGCCCGTGTCCTGGATACATTAGTGAAGGTGTGATCAGGCAGGCTGCTCGGCTAAGGCCTGATCTCTTCTCGTAACTATAGAGTCTAGCCTGCAGGTCATTGAACTCGCGAATTATTCAGGTCTCTAGTAATAAGTACACCAATGCCCGAATTCGTTGAAGACATAGGGAACGTAACGTTACCTCGCCAGCAGTTTTGATGACGTTCACTGCTAAGTAATAACACGTCGGCATCACTCGAAGTGTAAATTTCTGAAACGAACACAATTTCCCATGGAAATGTTTTTCCCTGCGTAACAGAGCATCCCTGATTTTTACTAAAATAGTTCCCCGCAGTCTGTGCTTCAATATGCTACGAGCACAGCTGCAGGCTTCCCTTTGTTATTGGCCGTGGGTCTTTGTGAGAAGGCATCGTGTTATTTGACTGGGACAACCAGAATAAGTCTACTCCGGTACTGAACGTCTTTCATTGGCGGGCAGCTGCTGAGGGCGATTAACAGTTGAAACCACACAATCGTGGAATTGGATCTATGGTAAAGTGCTTTGAAATACAACTGGGTAGGAACTCTTAAATATAGATTTGAGTTGTTGATATAATTGAGTGGCTCTTAACAACGAGGTGAGAATGTAGCAGCGCCAGAACGTAGGGGCTGGGGAAAACGGAATATCCCCGAGAAAACACGCCAGCCAGTGGCACCGTCCGGCACTATTCCCACTTGCGAAAATCCGGGAGTTACCCTCCCGGGGATTGAACCCAGCTCGCCTCGGTGGGAGGCGAGTAGGCTAACTAAAACCGCTCAGCCACCGCGGCCCCCAAATATAGTTTTGGTTTGGTGCATTTTGCAAGTCGTTCCTCCGTCAGGTTTCCGGCGTAGAGCGGGCGGAGACGTCAGAAAAAACCAGCAATTAAAAATATAAAAAAGTAATCGAGAATCGGCAAGTCAGTGGCTCGCCTTGTGTTCTAAATAGCTCAGGTCTCGCAAGTGTAAAAACAGGGCGTGATTTTTTTGCCCCGCGGCTCTGTTCTTGCGGCGTCCTTAACCCGTCCTTCCAGTTTACGGTCGCACGGTGGCGGCTGGCGTTCTGCTCAACCGCGCAAGACATCCGCGGCGGTCCGCTTGTTCCGGCCCTCCGCAGCCTCCCACACACTCGCCTGGAGTTAGTGGTCCATTCGTTGTCTGCGCCTCTACGTGCATATCCCAGCTAATACACCGAAGAGAACTGGTATAGGCGTGCGTATGCAAGTAACAGAGGTATGGAACCAATCAGAGTAACGTGATGCGGTTGGCGGCTATTTCGGTTACTGCTGCTACAATAGCAGGTTATCAAGACTTAAGTGAGTTTGAACGTGGTGTTATAGTCGTGCGCACGAGAGATGGGGCATAGCATCTCCGAGGTAGCGGTAACATTTGGATGTTCGCGTACGGCCATCTCACGAGTGTGCCGTGAATATCGGGAATGCGGTAAAACATCACATCTTCGACATCGCTGAGGCCGGAAAAAAAGATCGTGAAAGAACGGGACAAGCGACGACTGACGAGAATCATTAAACGTGACAGACGTGCAACCCTTTCTAAAATTAGCGTAGATTGGATTTGTGGATTACCCTGCAGGATTAATGGTTCGAATTGCCCCCCTGCATACATTCAGACATTAGTCCAGTCCATGCCACGTCGTCTTGCTGCACTTCTGCATGCTCGGGGTGGTGGAGGGGGAGGGGGGCTACACGATATTAGGCAGGTGTACCAGTTTTTTTGGCAATACGACATTTTGCAAGAAAAGATAAATATCGTCTATTCGCGGTTTCTTCGCACTCTCTGAATCAAACCTTTGAAAAATCACACCATGTATCATGTAACTGCTTGTTTCCTAAATATGCCATGTATACAGATGATGGTTCATCGCGGGAAAAGTTGACTGTTTGCTAGGACCCAACGTACTGTACACATGTCCGACAGTTTTCTTTCCTTATTGGCTGTCATGCATTNAGTTGACTGTTTGCTAGGACCCAACGTACTGTACACATGTCCGACAGTTTTCTTTCCTTATTGGCTGTCATGCATTTATGAAGCTACTACCCCATTTCACTGGACCAATGAGGATTCTGATACTAAGTCTACTTAGCCGAGTCGAAACCTTANTATGAAGCTACTACCCCATTTCACTGGACCAATGAGGATTCTGATACTAAGTCTACTTAGCCGAGTCGAAACCTTATTTATCCAACCATGCAAGAATAAACTAGTTAGAGTATTATTAAATATATGTTAGCTCAAAAATTTTTCTCGATTTTCAATTATCTCTAATAATGAAATAATAAACTAGTTATTGTTATAAAAGATTTGTTTGCTCAAAAAAAATTCACGATTTTCCATTATCTCTAACCATGTATTATAAGCGTTTTATACTTGTGATATCACGTAAAATACCTTATTTTTGTTCACATTTAACGTTTACTTTCATTTTACGTATTAATTATAATAATTCATTAATTTAATTTACAGGCGTGTTGGTAATGCCTTGCTAGAAATAGTTCTTATGCAAAATGTTATTAAAGTGAGTGCGCACGAATGTGGTGCATTGCCCCTTTGGTGTAATTTTCTAGACACTGTTAAGATTTGTTTGCATGAGGCGGAGGAATATACTGAAAATGTAACTTTAGCAGGTTTTNTAATTTTCTAGACACTGTTAAGATTTGTTTGCATGAGGCGGAGGAATATACTGAAAATGTAACTTTAGCAGGTTTTAAGAATTTAGGAAGTAACCGTGATTGAACTATACCAACTATTCAAGCCCGCACGGGTTTGCTTTTATCATTATCAAGCGTATTCGAATAAAAATTACGAAAACTGTGAAAAGTCGCATTTTTAGAGCTTGCCTGCTCAGTTTCCACAAAAAAAGAAATCATTATTTTACATTCGTACGAGAAACAGTTCAACTTGTAGCATTACTCCCAAGTACTCTTTCCTCGTATAAAAAAAATTATAAAACGTAAATTAAAGTGGTTCTGAAAGAGATTCAACATGGAACTATTTTTCCTATATTGCTACCAACTTCTCTGGGAGCACGCTACCGAGCGTGTCCGTTGAAATACATGTAGTTACGGGGAGGAACTTTTTTTTTTTTCCAAAGGTTGGTATTAAATATGCTCAATTAAAGTTGGACAACCTATGGTATCCGTTCACACGGTCGTGTAGCTGTTCATGTAAGTTTGTGTAAGGAACTGTGCAGAAGATGAGTGCCGGTCCGTGTAAAACAGTCGCGTAATTAAGGCAGACTGCAGTAATAAGCCTTTAGCAGCGGAAATGAGGCTGTCGTCAACCATTTCCTCTCGCCTCAGTTTATGTATGGCTGGATAACCATTAACTTAACATTTCCGTCTACCCAGCCAGTACTTACATTTCTGTTACACGTAGAAATTAAGAGTGCCGGAAACAGAAAAAATTATTATTTTATATTTTTTATGAGATGCTGTTCAATTTGTAGGCATTTGTTACGAGTGCTATTTCTTCACATGAAAAAGTTTTAGACACCATATTTTTTGCAAAGTGGCTTGTCAAAATCTAAATCTTAGTGTTTTTAGAAAGTACACACATAAAAAACTGACTCCACTACCAAAATTAGATAATTAACTTAGAAATAAGATATATTGGCTTATTTCAATAAATCTTTAAAATCACGATATAAAAAGATTTCGCAATTTTTAAAAATTGTAAACAATTAAAAAAAATGCAATTTTTTTATTTGTAGTGGTACGTGATTTTTGTAAAAATAATGTTTGGAAAGCATACCTTAAAATGAATTAACGCATGACCTTTCAGTCGCCCTTATTAAATATTCTGTAAATGATTTCGTTTATTTGATTTGTACGTTCCAAACACCATTAAAATTGTAATTTTTACATGCCGTGATTCAAAAACTATTGCACCTAAATCATTTTTATGCGAGGAAAGAGCTATTCTTTGCGAAAATATTTATGCTCAGGCTAGACGACAACTTCTTACGCTCATTATTGCAGATTTCCTTTGGCTATGCCACGTGGCTGTGTGAGAAGACATTTTCTACTCGACTAGGCCAATGAGAATAAAGTTACCCTGCACTGAACTTCCGTGATTGGCTGGCGGACACTTGAGATGTGTGCGAGTTGAAATCATCTAACCACGATATAGGTTCTGAACCAGCGTGTTTTGCAGTACAACATGTCGCGGAATCTTTTAGCGAAAAACAGAACTTGTAAGTGGGCCGTCCACCTGTTTTCCGCGAAAAGATTTCACAAACATTTGTACTACAAACCACGTCCGTTCATAACCAGTGTCGCGATTGGAAGAATTCCACTCGTACGACGGGTAAGTGTTTTGCCAGCCAATCACGGACGTTCAGTGTCGGGGAGTAACTTTATTCTCATTGGCCCAGTCGAGAAGAAAATGTCTTCTCACACAGGCACGCGGCCAATAGCGAAAGTAAATCTGCAAGCATACACGCGACAATTTGAAGTCCAGCTTGTGCGTAAATCTTTTCGCGAAAAGTAATGTCTACAAGTTGAACGGAGTTTCGTGCAAGTATAAAATTTTGAAATTTTTGGTGACGAACGAGCACCCTTAATGATTTCATTCCCACATTAATTTATAATTTCTGGTGTTGCAATTAGGACTTTTTTGATACGTAAGCTCACAAAGAGCTCGTTTAGTTATCAAAACTAATAATCTGTAGTATTTGTTCTTAGTGTTCAGAGACATGAACCAGTCATAACGTAGCGCAGTAGCGTGGTTTAGGACTCAGTTATCCACAGGGAAGATCGTTGGGCACTGAGCCTAGCAAAGTACAGTATTTCATTGATATTTTGAACTTTGGAAACCAATTACCTTCGCAGTGCTGAACTGACTGAAGGAGTTAATATTTTCCGACTAGTACTCAGGAAGAACTTGGACCTGTGTTCTCAGCCAACCTAATACTTTTCCGTATCTCCCTATATGAAATAGCGGTCGATAGCAGCGGAATTTAAGACGCGTTTCTGATGGCCAAACTTAAGGGCGTTCCTTCCACTGACATATTGGATTATTAGTTTTTCTAGCCTGCTAATATATATATATATATATATATATATATATATATATATATNGTACTGGCAAGACAAAGGAACTACGAATTCATAATTACGTCACAATATTAACACTTTGAGTGCGCTACAGATTTACTGACCATTAACACTTTGAAGTCTGGGCAAGTTTACAGATATTTAAGACAAGCTGGTAGTGAGTTGCCCCTGTATCCAACATAAAAGAACACCATGTTCGTTTGGTCTTCGCATTCCCTCTTACTATGATTCGTCCACGGCGCACTGGACGGTACGCCGTGCTGTACAACGTTCCCTATTGGCCGGTTCTCAGCCAATACAAAGCCGAGTTCAAAATCTTGCAATCAAATATTATTTTATGGTTAACATGATTCCCCGTCTATCGTGTTCATTTGCATAGTAATACAAAAACCGTACTACTTTGTTCACGAAAATGTTCGTTGATGAGCTGAAGTGTTTTTACGTAAGATAATAACGAAAGCTATGAAAGCAATGAAACTGTATTTGTTTGATTTATGGCTTCAGTTGTCAAGGTATTTCCGGGTTTGAATAGTGCTCAAAGTGTTAAGACAAGCTAGAAGTGAATTGCCTATATTCAATACTGCACGACCACCAGTTGTGTTGGTCTCTGCATTCCCATTTACAACTCTCCTATTGATTCACACAACACCGGACACGCTTACTATGGGCCTACTGTGCAACGTTCACGGCTAGCCACCTCACTGCCAATACAAAGCCAAGTTGAAAGTCTCCCGATCAAATGTTCTATTCCACTTAGAATAATATACAATCCATCCTGTTGATTTGAGTAATTTACACCTAAATGTGTTGATCACGCAATATTATGCTGCAGAGAACGCTATGAAAACTTATGGTTAAGTAATATTTCTTCACCCATGTCTTAAAATAATGCGAATGTCGTAATGTTACAACAAACTCCATACAACACAGTTAAATTCTGACGACGTATATTACGTCGGCAGAACTCACAGTGATTAAATTCTGCCAAAATTGGGCAAAATCAATATTCTGAAGTAAATAAATGTTCCTAGTTCTATCGTTATGTCTGTACTGCTGTTTAAGGTCAACAACTAGCTTGGTATAGAGGTAATTTCAGAATTCTCTATTTTTTTTTTTTTTATATAATTAAGTTAGAAAAACCTAGAATCCTATATGACGGGGGAAGGTCCTCCTTAAGTAGTAAGTTCACTGTTGTGTGCCATACATCTTATGGCTTTGATTGTATAGAGCGCTTGACTGGAGGAGCGAGCTCTCAATAACGAGACACGACGGCGAAGGCGAACGGAGCGGTATGAGAGATAAACGGCCCGGCTTCAAGGAGGTCCGGCATTGCAAACGCGACCTTTGCCACAGTTCTGCCTGGCCTCTGGTAACGGACCCGCCGCTCCGGCACAGCTGATAGAATAGTCTACCTGCGTGCGTGCGCCTCCACCCAACTTGTTTACAGGCGGACGGACCTCAGAAGAAGGAAGAAAAAAAAATTTCACTCCGGAATTTTCAACTGCTCACCTTGTGGTGCGACGTTCTGAGTTAGCACTTCGAGCTCGGCGAAGAGAATACCTGACAATACAGAGACGAAACTGCCGCAAACTCCAGTCGCACACCGCGGTGGCTGAGTGGTTAGACTGCTCGGCTCCCACCAAGGCGAACCGGGTTCAGTCACCGGCCGGGTCACCGGATTTTCGCCTGTGGGAATCGTGCCGGACGATGTCGTTGGTCGGCAGGTTTTCTCGGGGATCTCCCGTTTCCCCCTGTCCTTGCATTCCGGCGTTTTTCCATACTCACCTCACTTTACCCTCATCGGTTCTCGAGACCTCGATGTTAAGAGCCGCTTAAATATCTCCACTCCTGAGTCTCGCACAGCCAATAAGAAAGAAGCACTCGAAGCCTTAACACCATGCGGTCCTGAATGAATTTACTAGCTCAAGTGTTCCAATTGCGTAATTTCTTTTGATGTGCGCTGTACTTGTGTAGAACGTGCTCCTCGCAACCAGTAAAAAAAATGTGCTGTGGGCTCAGTGTTGTTGTCCATTTCATGTAAGTGGAGTAAATTTTGGCAGTTAAAGAAAACTAGCGCGGCCACAATGTATCCTTCCACCACAGCTGTTTTGTCACTGAAGAAAAAGACGTTCGTAAACAAATGTTTGAGTCCAATGCACACTTGCATTTTCCTCTTTCCTCGTGTTTCCTGTCGTGGCAGGCACTGAAAGACAGACGTTGGCTAACCTCCATACAATAATCAATGTAGGATATTATAGCTATGATGGCATTCCAACCTGTTTTATTTTTCTAATTACCAAGTTAAGTTCGTTGGGGTTCTGTTTATCTTATTGGGAGGGAAAAAAGGAAACAGAAAAGGGGTGGAGAGGGAGGGAGTGGCTTTAGTTTTTCGTCTTTCTTGAGACGGCGTTGTTTTGAGGTTCTTACGAGTGTGTGGCATTTTGAGTTGCATATTGTATTGACGAAGCAGTGAAAAATTTTCTTGTAAATAACATTCAAACTATTATAACTTCGAAAGCCATAACTTCAAAGAAAAAACAAAACGCGATACATACGTCGTTGTTCGTATTCGTACAGATGCAGCAACACACACACACTTTGATCTAAGTTAACTTTACACTCGTTGAATTTACGGTATAGGCAAATAAACGTATATTATTTACACACTACACAAGTGTTGAAAGTACAGCTTCTTCAGGCCACATGCATTTCAATAATTGTATTAAAGGTTTACGAATACACTATTTACAAAACACACAAACTTACTGTTTGTAAAATTCGCACCTCTTGAACACGTGTTTATCTATGGAAATCTTTGCAAGTTTACTTCACTAAAATCACGTTTGTTCGTCACTAGCATTAAATAATTTATTTGCAGAGTCATTCAGTAAAATCAACACTGCGCACGTTTCACGAAACCAACAAACTTAAACTTAGAAACGTAAATTATATTCGTGTCGCTTCATTGCAAATGGCGGGTAAGGAAAATGACGGAACGAGCAGTTTTACGAAGCGGTAAACACGTGCCGACTAATATTACATTTCACTCAAGAAAACACACTAAAAAGAGTACCTACAATCAACTATGCTTGAAGAAAGCAAATATATAAAATAATTAAGTACCGATAAAATATTCCGACTACGCCAAGGCACTCTATAAACACGATGAGAAAAAAAGAACATGCACAACAAAAGTACAAAACAACGGCATTCACCGGGCTGGAAACTGGAAACATCCTTCAAAGTAGTCTCCGAGGTTGTACATGGTTCGCTGCTAGAAACAGCTCGTACACGTACAATACGTACCCGTTCACATGAGTGCATACGTTTGTACGAAAATATATCAATTAAACTGTTACTTCAAGCAGCCATGTTTGTCTTTGTTCATTGCCGGACATCCCTGCACCCATACCCCATGTGGTGTCACCTTTAAAACGTACATGTCGTGCACTTTCAACTGTACATAGTGCACTTCCTGTGTTGGGTCATTTATGGGAGATAAACAATACTTGCCATGATTTCTTAATTTCTTAATCATGGCAAGTATTGTTTANTGTCTTCTTACACGGGCACGCGGCCAATAGCGAAAGTAAATCTGCAAGCATACACGCGACAATTTGAAGTCCAGCTTGTGCCTAAATCTTTTCGCGAAAAGATAAGTAATGTCTACAAGTTGAACGGAGTTTCGTACAAGTATAAAATTGTGAAATTTCTGGTGACGAGCACCCTTACTGATTTCATTCCCACATTGATTTATAATTTATGGTGTTGCAATTAGGATTTTTTTTGGTACGTAAGCTGACAAAGAGCTCGGTTAGTTATCACAACTAATAATCTGTAGTATTTGTGCTTAGTGATCAGAAGGGGCCAGTGACTTTTCGCGTAAAAATTGGAGCACACAGTAGAGTTCAATACTATAAACACACCTCAGCTGTTGTTATACCTCCATTGGCTGCTGGTGCCGTGTCCGTCTTTGACCAAGCCACTCAGGACTAAGTAACTCAGACACTGAACCTTCGTGGTTCGTGCGCAAACGGTTAACACGTGCCAGAACATTTTTTTAAGCCAGTCAAAGAAGCTGGACGACCCTACAGTGCTTTGGACCGTATCTTGTCTCGAAATCTTTTCGCGAAATATCACTGCCCCTACTAATCAGTTACCCACAGAGAAGATCATTGGGCACTGAGCCTCACAGAGTACAGTATTTAATACATATTTNTCAGTTACCCACAGAGAAGATCATTGGGCACTGAGCCTCACAGAGTACAGTATTTAATACATATTTTGAACTTTGAAAACCAATTTACCTTCGCAGTGCTGAACTTACTGAAGGAGTTAATATTTTCCGACCAGTTCTCAGGAAGAACTTGGTGGTGTATTCTCAGCCAACCTAATAATCCTCCGTATCTCCCTAGATGAAATAGCGGTCGATAGCAGCGGAATTTAAGACGCAATTCTGATGGCCAAACTTAAAGTGGTTCCTTCCACCGATATATTGGATTATTAGTTTTTCTAGTTTGCTTATATATTTAAAAAAAAAACGAACATCCCGAAAATACCCCTATAACCAACTCGCTATTGACCTTATATTGCGGTACTGGCAAGACAAAGGAACTACGAATTCATAATTACGTCACAATATTAACACTTTGAGTGCGCTACAGATTTACTGATTATTTACACTTTGAAGTCTGGGCAAGTTTACAGATGTTTAAGTCAAGCAGGTAGTGAGTTACCGCTGTATCCAACATAAAAGAACACCATGCTCATTTGGTATTTGCATTCCCTCTTACTACCGTGCTACTCGTCCACGGCGCACTGGATGGTACGCCGTGCTGTACAACGTTCGTTATTGGCCGACTCTCAGCCAATACAAAGCCGAGTTCAAAATCATGCAATCAAATATTATTTTATGGTTAACATGATTTCCCGTCTATCGTGTTCACTTGCATAGTAATACAAAAACGTACTATTTTGTTTACGAAAATGTTCGTTGATGAGCTGAAGTGTTTTAACGTAAAATAATAACGAAAGCTATGAAATGGCTTCAGTTTTCGAGATATTTCCGGGTTTGCTTCACCCGATCTACACTCGGGGATAGTACTCAAAGTGTTAAGACAAGCTAGAAGTGAATCGCCTATATTCAATACTGCACGACCACCAGTTGTGTTGGTCTCTGCATTCCCATTCACAACTCTCCTATTGATTCACACAACACCGGACACGCTTACTATAGGCCTACTGTGCAACGTTCACGGCTAGCCAACTCACTGCCAATACAAAGCCAAGTTGAAAGTGCCCCGATCAAAAGTTCTATTCCACGTACAATACTATACAATCCATCCTGTTGATTAGAGTAATTTATACTTAAGTGTGTTGCTCACGCAATATTATGCTGCAGAGAACCCTATGAAAACTTATGGTTGAGTAATATTTCTTCACCCACGTCTTCAAATAATGTGAATGTCGTAATGTTAACAACAAACTCCATACAACTCGGTCAAACTCAGGCGGCGTAATATTTTGTAGGCAGAACTCACAGTGTTAATTCTGCCAAAATTGGGTAGAATCAATATTCTGACATAAATACGTGTTCGTAGTTCTATCGTTATGTCTGTACTGCTGTTTAAGGTCATTAACCAGCTTGGTATAGAGGTAATTTCAGAATTTTTTTTTTTTTNTATATATATATATATATGTGAAGAACATCTTGAAAGTACCCCTATAATCAACTCGCTATTGACCTTACACTGCGGTACTGGCAAGACAAAAAAACTACGAACTCGTAATTACGTCACAATATTAACACTTTGAGTGCGCTACAGATTTACTGACCATTAACACTTTGAAGTCTGGGCAAGTTTACAGATATTTAAGACAAGCTGGTAGTGAGTTGCCCCTGTATCCAACATAAAAGAACACCATGTTCGTTTGGTCTTCGCATTCCCTCTTACTATGATTCGTCCACGGCGCACTGGACGGTACGCCGTGCTGTACAACGTTCCCTATTGGCCGGTTCTCAGCCAATACAAAGCCGAGTTCAAAATCTTGCAATCAAATATTATTTTATGGTTAACATGATTCCCCGTCTATCGTGTTCATTTGCATAGTAATACAAAAACCGTACTACTTTGTTCACGAAAATGTTCGTTGATGAGCTGAAGTGTTTTTACGTAAGATAATAACGAAAGCTATGAAAGCAATGAAACTGTATTTGTTTGATTTATGGCTTCAGTTGTCAAGGTATTTCCGGGTTTGAATAGTGCTCAAAGTGTTAAGACAAGCTAGAAGTGAATTGCCTATATTCAATACTGCACGACCACCAGTTGTGTTGGTCTCTGCATTCCCATTTACAACTCTCCTATTGATTCACACAACACCGGACACGCTTACTATGGGCCTACTGTGCAACGTTCACGGCTAGCCACCTCACTGCCAATACAAAGCCAAGTTGAAAGTCTCCCGATCAAATGTTCTATTCCACTTAGAATAATATACAATCCATCCTGTTGATTTGAGTAATTTACACCTAAATGTGTTGATCACGCAATATTATGCTGCAGAGAACGCTATGAAAACTTATGGTTAAGTAATATTTCTTCACCCATGTCTTAAAATAATGCGAATGTCGTAATGTTACAACAAACTCCATACAACACAGTTAAATTCTGACGACGTATATTACGTCGGCAGAACTCACAGTGATTAAATTCTGCCAAAATTGGGCAAAATCAATATTCTGAAGTAAATAAATGTTCCTAGTTCTATCGTTATGTCTGTACTGCTGTTTAAGGTCAACAACTAGCTTGGTATAGAGGTAATTTCAGAATTCTCTATTTTTTTTTTTTTTATATAATTAAGTTAGAAAAACCTAGAATCCTATATGACGGGGGAAGGTCCTCCTTAAGTAGTAAGTTCACTGTTGTGTGCCATACATCTTATGGCTTTGATTGTATAGAGCGCTTGACTGGAGGAGCGAGCTCTCAATAACGAGACACGACGGCGAAGGCGAACGGAGCGGTATGAGAGATAAACGGCCCGGCTTCAAGGAGGTCCGGCATTGCAAACGCGACCTTTGCCACAGTTCTGCCTGGCCTCTGGTAACGGACCCGCCGCTCCGGCACAGCTGATAGAATAGTCTACCTGCGTGCGTGCGCCTCCATCCAACTTGTTTACAGGCGGACGGACCTCAGAAGAAGGAAGAAAAGAAAAATTCACTCCGGAATTTCCAACTGCTCACATTGTGGTGCGACGTTCTGAGTTAGCACTTCGAGCTCGGCGCAGAGAGTACTTGACAATACAGAGGCGAAACTGCCGCAAACTCCAGTCGCACACCGCGGTGACTGAGTGGTTAGACTGCTCGGTTCCCACCAAGGCGAACCGGGTTCAGTCACCGGCCGGGTCACAGGATTTTCGCCGGACGATGCCGTTGGTCGGCAGGTTTTCTCGGGGATCTCCCGTTTCCCCCTGTCCTTACATTCCGGCGTTGTTCCATATTCGCCTCACTTTACCCTCATCGGTTCTTGAGACCTCGATGTTAAGAGCCGCTTAAATATCTCCACTCCTGAGTCTCGCGCAGCCAATCAGAAAGAAGCACTCGAAGCCTTAACCCCATGCGGTCCCGAATGAATTTACTAGCTCAAGAGTTCCAATTGCGTAATTCCTTTTGATGTGCGCTGTACTTGTGTAGAACGTGCTTCTCGCAACCAGTAAAAAAAATGTGCTGCGGGCTCAGTGTTAGTGTCCATTTCATGTAAGTGGAGTAAATTTTGGCAGTTAAAGAAAACTAGCGCGGCCACAATGTATCCTTCGTTTTGACGAAGCTGTGAAAAATTTTGCTCGTATGGAAATAACATTCCAATTATTAAAACTTCGAAAGTCATAACTTCAATGAAAAAAGAAAAACGCGATGCATGCGTTGTTGTTCGTATTCGTACAGATGCAGAAATACACACACACACACACACACACACACACACACACACTTTGACCGAAGTTAACTTTACACTCGTTGAATTTACGATATAGGCAAATAAACGTTTATTTACACACTACACAAGTGTTGAAAGTGCAGCTTTTTCAGGCCACGTGAATTTCAATAATTGTATTAACGGTTTACAAATAAATTATTTACAAAACACGCAAAATTACTGTTTATAAAATTCGTACCTCTTGAATATGTGTTTTTCTATGGAAATGCTTGCAAGCTTACTTTACTAAAATCACGTTTGTTCGTCACTAGCATTAAATAATTTATTTGTATATTCATTCAGTAAAATCAACACTGCGCACGTTTCACGAAACCAACAAACTTAAACTTAGAAACGTAAATTATATTCGTGTCGCTTCATTGCAAATGGCGGGTAAGGAAAATGACGGAACGAGCAGTTTTACGAAGCGGTAAACACGAGCCGACTAATATTACATTTCACTCAATAAAACGCACTCCAACGGTACCTAAAATCAACCATGCTTAAAGAAAGCAAATGCAAAAAATAATTAAGTACCGATACAATATTCCGACAACACCAAGGCACTCTATAAACACGATGAGAAAAAAAATAACATGCACAACAAAAGTACAAAACAACGGCATTCACCGGGCTGGAAACTGGAAACATCCTTCAAAGTAGTCTCAGAGGTTGTACATGGTTCGCTGCTAGAAACAGCTCGTACACGTACGATACGTACCCGTCCAAGTGAGTGATACAGTTTGTAAGAGATTATTTCAATTAAACGGTGATTTCGAGCAGCCATGTTTGTCTATGTTCCTTGCCGGGCATTCCTACATCCATACCCAATGTGATGTCACCTTTAAAACGTACTTTAACACTTTCTTACTGTACATTAGTACGTTTCCTATGTTTGGTCATTTTGGGGAGATAAACAATAAAATAAGGAATAGTTGCCATGACTTCTGAATCAGCCCTCGTGTGTGTGTGCGTGTGTGTATATATATACACACACTCTATGTATATACACACACTTTATATATATACACACACACACACACTCTCTCTCTCTCTCGCACACTCACACATGAAGTGGGCTTTGTAATTTCTAAGGACAGGTGTTTTTCGCGAAAATATTTATGGCCATGCTATACTTAAATATCCTACTTCCAGAACCACGACTTCCTTTAGTTATTGGCCGCGTTTCTACTTGAGAAGACATGTTCTTATTTGACCGGACCAATCGAAATAAAGTACTCCGATACTGGACGTCCATGATTCGCGGACAGACACTCGAGGCACTTGACATTTAAAATCATCCAACCACGAAAGTTAGGGACGCCCGAATTCCGCGAAAATATTTCATGACCGGTTGTACTTCATAACGCCTCAGCTCAGATCCACTTTCGTGATTGGATGGTTTCCGTGTTACTCGTCTTAGGTGTCTGCGCGCGAATCACAGACGTACAGAATTGAAGTTACCTAATTCTGATTGGCTAGTCAACTCGGAAAATTCCTTCCTAAGAAATACGCTGCCAATAAGGAAAAGAAAACCGCTGGGACGTCTGCAGGGTATTGAAATCTAGCTCGTGCGGAATTTTTTTTCGCGAAATTTGGGTGTCGCGGTGTTTTGTGCCGGCCGTCATTAACTATTAGTAGGGGCAGTGATATTTCGCGAAAATATTTCGAGACAAGATACAGTCCAAAGCACTGTAGGGTCATCCAGCTTCTTTGATTGGCTAAAAAAATGTTCTGGCTCGTGTTAAGCACTTGCGCACGAATCACGAAGGTTCAGTGTCGGAGTTACTTAGTCCTGAGAGGCTTGGTCAAAGACGGACACGGCACCAGCAGCCAATGGAGGTATAACAACAGCTGAGGTGTGCATATAGTATTGAAGTCTACTGTGTGCTCCGATTTTTACGCGAAAAGTCACTGGCCTTAATTATTAGCTTCAAATGTGAGATTGTTTACATCGACTGTTTACATATTCATTCGGATGTCCGTTTGTAACTCGTCTTGATTTGAATGTGCAAAAAAAGAATAAAACTATTTCGTATTTTACGTAAAACATTTAGGCAGTTTTTTTGTTGACTCTGTAAAAATGTTGGAAAATTTAGTTTAACCACCTGCAGTTAATAATACCATTGAACGCTTACTATGCCCCATTATTTGGCGTGTCTCTCGTAAAAAATTATGTAGTCATAGATCTAACTTGATACATAATCAATAGAGATGATGGAAAATCGCGAAATTTTTTTGAGCTCTCATATATTTTATGACAGTCTAACTAGTTTATTAGTTCGTGATTGGGTGAACAAGGTTTTGACTCGACTAAGTTATTAACAAACTAATCACGAGCATCCTGCCTTATAGTATCAGAATCCTCATTGGCCCAGTGAAATGGGGTAGTATCTTCATACATTCATGACAGCCAATAAGGAAAGAGGACTGCCAGACATGTGTATAGTACGTTGAATCCTAACAAACATGCCATTTTTCCCGCGATAAACCATCGTCTCTGATGATCGAAGTTGCGGACCAGGTACATGCTATGCATAGAACCACCTGTTCTTCGCTTACACGCAAGCAACCTCTTACGTGCACACTTGCGAATTTCCTTTTCGCTATTGGCCACGTGTCTGTGCGAGAAGACATTTCATACTCAACTGGGCCAATCAGACTTGAGTTACCCCGACACTGAACGTCCGTGAATGACCGGCAGGGAGGTAAGACGCTGAAAGTTGACATCCTTTCCGCCAAATAAAAGGTGATCCCAGCTATACATAACAAATAGGCAGCGGTACTGGCCTCGTGTCCGTGTGTGCAAGTTTCCTGCATTTTACTCTCCTCTGCAGGTGCTGTTCCACACCAGGAACGCGACCGTAAGGCAAAGAAAATAATTAACTGAGCAGGTGAATAGAACCCGAAGGACTAACCGGGACCAACTAAATAACTCGCGTTATAAGCGGAAGAAAATTTGAATGTTAGTAAAAGGAAAAAAAGAACACGTGTTATTACGTGTTATCGTGATCTGCTTCCACGGTGTTCCTTTATACCAGCGGTCACAATAACNCACACACTATTTCTCTCTCTCTCACACACTCACACATGAAGTGAGCTTTGGCTATTGCTAGGGACTGGTGTTTTTCGCGAAAATATGTATGGCCATGCTATACTTCAATATCCTATGTCCGGAACCTCAACTTCCTTTGTTTACTGGCCGCGTGTCTACGTGAGAAGACATGTTCTTATTTGACTGGGCCAATCAGAATAGAGTACTCCGGTACTGAACGTCCATGATTCGCGGACAGACACTCGAGGCACGTGACATTTAAAATCATCCAACCACGAAAGTTAGGGACGCCCGAATTCCGCGAAAATATTTCACGACCGGTTGTACTTAATAACGCCTCAGCTCAGATCCACTTTCGTGATTGGATGGTTTCCGTGTTACTCGTCTTAGGTGTCTGCGCGCGAATCACAGACGTACATAATTGAAGTTACCTAATTCTGATTGGCTAGTCAACTCGGAAAATTCCTTCCTAAGAAACACGCTGCCAATAAGGAGAAGAAAACCGCTGGGACGTCTGCAGGGTATTGAAATCTAGCTCGTGAGGAATTTTTTTCGTAAAATTCGGGTGTCGCTGTGTTTTGAGACGGCCGTCATTAATTATTAGTAGGGGCAGTGATATTTCGCGAAAAGATTTTGAGACAAGATGCAGTCCAAAGCGCCGTAGGGTCGTCCAGCTTCTTTGATTGGCTAAAAAATGTTCTGGCTCGTGTTAACCTTTTGCGCACGAATCACGAAGGTTCAGTGTCGGAGTTACTTAGTCCTGAGTGGCTTGGTCAAAGACGGACACGGCACCAGCAGCCAATGGAGGTATAACAACAGCTGAGGTGTGTATATAGTATTGAAGTCTACTGTGAGCTCCGACTTTTACGCGAAAAGTCACTGGCCTTAATTATTAGCTTCAAATGTGAGATTGTTTACATCGACTGTTTACATATTCATTCGGATGTCCGTTTGTAACTCGTCTTGATTTGAATGTGCAAAGAAAGAATAAAACTATTTCGTATTTTACGTAAAACATTTAGGCAGTTTTTTTGTCGAGTGTGTAAAAATGTTGGAAAATTTGGTTTAACCATCTGCAGTTAATAATACCATAGAACGCTTACTATGCCCCATTATTTGGCGTGTCTCTCGTAAAAAATTACTTTATCATCGATCTAACTTGATACATTATCGATATAGATAATGGAAAATGGCGAAATTTTTTTGAGCTCTCATATCTTCTATGACAGTCTAACTAGTTTATTAGTTCGTGATTGGGTGAACAAGGTTTTGACTCGGCTAAGTTATTTACAAACCAATCACGAACATTCTGCTATATAGTATCAGAATCCTCATTGGCCCAGTGAAATGGGGTAGTATCTTCATACATGCATGACAGCCAATAAGGAAAGAGGACTGCCGGACATGTGTACAGTACGTTGAATACTAACAAACAGTCAAGTTTCCCATCTATAAACCATCGTCTCTAATGATCGAAGTTGTGGACCAGGTACAGACTATACATAGAGCCACGTGTCCTTCGCGAAAAGATTTACACGCAAGCAACCTCTTACGTTCACACTTGCTAATTTCCTTTGGCTATTGGCCACGTGTCTGTGCGAGAAGACATTTCATAATCGACTGGGCCAATCACACTTGAGTTACCCCGACACTGAACGTCCGTGAATGACCGGCAGGGAGGTAAGNACTTGAGTTACCCCGACACTGAACGTCCGTGAATGACCGGCAGGGAGGTAAGACGCTGAAAGTTGACATCCTTTCCGCCAAATAAAAGGTGATCCCAGCTATACATAACAAATAGGCAGCGGTACTGGCCTCGTGTCCGTGTGTGCAAGTTTCCTGCATTTTACTCTCCTCTGCAGGTGCTGTTCCACACCAGGAACGCGACCGTAAGGCAAAGAAAATAATTAACTGAGCAGGTGAATAGAACCCGAAGGACTAACCGGGACCAACTAAATAACTCGCGTTATAAGCGGAAGAAAATTTGAATGTTAGTAAAAGGAAAAAAAGAACACGTGTTATTACGTGTTATCGTGATCTGCTTCCACGGTGTTCCTTTATACCAGCGGTCACAATAACNGGTGATCCCAGCTATACATAACAAATAGGCAGCGGTACTGGCCTCGTGTCCGTGTGTGCAAGTTTCCTGCATTTTCCTCTCCTCCGCACGTGCTGTTCCACACCAGGAACGCAATCGTAATGTAAAAAAAATAATTAACTGAGCAGGTGAATAGAACCTGAAGGACTAACCAGGACCAACTAAATAACTCGCGTTATAAGCGGAAGAAAATTTGAATGTTAGTAAAAGGAAAAAAGAACACGTGTTATTACGTGTTATCGTGATCTGCTTCCACGGTGTTCCTTTATACCAGCGGTCACAATAACTCGTTAATCTCCCCCGCGGAGCGGTCCAAGGCCGGGCGGGAATGCCGGGGTTCGGGACCTCGCGAGGGGGGTCAGAGCTCACTACCCCCCCCCCCNCACGGCGGTGTAATTGCCAGGGGAGCGAACAGCCGCGCCCAAGCCCCCTGCCGACGATAATTAGTCTCGGCCGCAGACCTGGGAAAGGGAAATATTGGTTCTCGTAGACGTCCCAGGCCGCCATAGTCCTCCTAGCACACTGCTGCACCCCATTCACGGTTACTTGCAACTTTTCTGAAGTCCTTTTATAAAGTTCTACTTCCAGGATATTCCTCCGCCCCATGCAAGCGAAGCTTAACTGAGTCAAAAGGGACAACTATGCACCACATTCGTGCGCACTCACTTTAATAGTATTTTGCATAACAACTATTTCTTACCAGGCATTACCAACACACCTGTTTTCTCACTGTTTCTATTCTTATAAATTATAAACCTAATATTAAAATTTATAGATAAAACATAACAAAATTTTCAATTGGCCCAAAAATATGATACTGTTACGTTATTTGTGATACATGACATATTTAGGAAATTACCAAACAAGTAATATATGAGGTGATTTTTCAGATGTTAGATTCAAAAAGTGTGAGGAAACCGCTAAAAGACTATATATGCTATCTCATTAAAGGAGTAGTTTATCTGTTATCTTGGATTTTCCACCGGAGTTTACTTCACAGATGAAACACTTCATAACGAGGGCTGCCAGGGCACGTGCAGAGATCTGCTTATAATTGGCGTTATTCCACGACAGAATAGACTTCAAAAAAATGCGCGTCCACTTTACTTCTGTCGCTCGACTTCATCTCGCTTGACTCGCCCAAAGCGGCTTTGAACCGTAGACTAAAGACGAAGTAGACGTTTTATTCGTCTTGTGCGCATGTACCCAACATCGACCTACCCCGGCGTCGGGGGTTGCGGCTCTGGTGGGCTTGCACCCTGCGACGCCGGCGTCCCCCAGCGCCCACGAGGTCTTCGTGAGGCTGGACCCGTGCTGGCAGTGTGTTGGAAAGCACACCCAGCAAACAATGCTGCAATCGTCGCAAGACGAGCGGGACACTTGACGAATGTTTATTAAATGCAGGGTTAGAGTCGGGTTGGTCTGTGAGAGAACGGGTCTTTCCCTGTATTGGTCTTCTGGGAGTCCGCGCCTCGATGGAAATACTGGCCCTATGGGTGGATGAATGGACTTTATTGGTAAAGAATAAAGCCGGGAGATTGTAGATAAGTAGGGCCAGTGACTTTTCGCGTAAAAATTGGAGCACGCAGTAGACTTCAATACTATACACACACCTCAGCTGTTGTTATACCTCCATTGGCTGCTGGTGCCGTGTCCGTCTTTGACCAAGCCACTCAGGACTAAGTAACTCCCAACACTGAACCCTCGTGATTCGTGCGCAAACGGTTAACACGGGCCAGAACATTTTTTAGCAAATCAAAGAAGCTGGACGACCCTACAGCGCTTTGGACTTTATCTTGTCTCGAAATCTTTTCGCGAGATATCACTGCCCCTATAGATAAGGCTTTACCTTTCACTAGACATATGTGTCCAGTGGGGCGCGAGGGGTGCGGGGCCAGATCTTGAAGGGCGCCGTTTACCACATCCACCAAGGCCTGCTGACATCGTGCTCCAGAACCAAAGACTAGCATTGTTCCAATAATAATCGTAATGGGTAGAGACCGGGAAAAAATCGCGAGTTCAATGACCTGGAGGCTAGACTCTACAGTCTTATGTACAAACATGCCGACATCAACTGCACATTGGTTGCTTGCTGTCACAGTGGAAGGCGACGGTTGGACCAGCATTCTCCAGGAAGTGTCAAATACGGCGTGGGCCAATGGATTAAGCTATCTAAACCCGTGTGTTTTTAATTCTAGCTTGTCCTAAAATGAATCCGCGAATTCTTCAGGTCTCTAGTAACGGGCAGTGCCATCACAAGGATTACAACATCGAAGATCTTATTATGATCTTGAATAACACCACTAATATGTCGCAACTCCAGTGATGGCCTTCTAGATGAGGGCTGAAGCAAGCNACTGAAGCAAGCAGGGCTGTTTGTTGTCGTTGTTGTTGTTGTTGTTGTTGTTGTACACAGCGAGGCATCAGTGCCTCTGTCTTCCTCGAGGCTAATTTGAATTGTGGAATTTTCTACACCTCTTTGACATGAATGGTTAATGCCAATATCAACCAGGTGACACGCTGTTCACTGGTTGTAAGGAGAATTCTGAACACAAGTACAGAGCATACCAAAAAATGACGTCACTGCAACACCTGGAGTGAGAAATTAATGAGCGACTGGGCGGGGTTAACCATTCAGTGGTTGAGTTTCGCGCGGACCAAGCGTGGCTGGCCGGAAGCGACGAGCACGCCTCGTTAACAGCTGCAGGAAAAGCCAGGTAACGCAACTGGGCGGCTCGCTATCAGATCGCCCGGTAACGATCGCATGTCATCGCAGATAAATGAACCGTTGAGAATGTGCTGAGGCGCCCGCCAGCTTTCTAACGCGCCAAGGTTGCGACAGCCTCGTCCCGCACCGGTTGCCAAGTGTTTCCCCTCGTCCACGAGCTGTTATATCACTCCAGCCGCCTGAGTGAGCTCTCGGTGCGACGTTCAAGTCGCTAGATATTGTTACAAACCGCCAGTTGCATATCCGAGTTCGAGAGGGGATGGACGTCTTAACAAAAGTGAAATAACCACATTAAATTTCTTTATTCATATACAATATTATTAAAATACACACATATATTATTTTAAACATTAAATTGAACATCTAGGGGTAGTGAAATTGCGAGAAAAAAAACTTCAGGACGTTACATTTCAAGACACTGTAGGGTCGTTTACGTATCTTGATTGGCTGAATAACTTTTTGACACGTGTTAACTGCCTGCACACGACTCACGTAGGAGCCTTGTCGATGTTGCCGAATTCTGAATTATGGTCCGGTCGAATATGAAAACGTCTTCTCAAGCAGACAGCGACCAATGTCGATAGACACGCTGCTTTAGGGTGCTGATAGCATTGAAGTCTAACGTGCAATCTATTTTTTCGTGAAATATCACTAGCTCTATGCATATCCCTGCTACGTAGTCCATTCTCGGTTACTTCCAACTTCTCTGAAGCTCAGCTTAAGTTCTACTTCCAGGATATTCTTCCGCCTCGTGCAAACAAAGCTTAACCAAGTCTAAAAAATTACACCAAAGGGAAAACGCGGCACATTCTTGCTCACACACTGTAACAGTATTTTGCGTAAGAACTGTTTCTTACTAGACATTACCAACACACCTANAGTTCGAGAGGGGATGGACGTCTTAACAAAAGTGAAATAACCACATTAAATTTCTTTATTCATATACAATATTATAAAAATACACACATATATTATTTGAAACATTAAATTGAACATCTAGGGGTAGTGAAATTGCGGGGAAAAAAATTTTAGGACGTTACATTTCAAGACACTGTAGGGTCTTGATTGGCTGAATAACTTTTTGACACGTGTTAACTGCCTGCACACGACTCACGTAGGAGCCTTGTCGATGTTGCCGAATTCTGAATTATGGCCAGATCAAATATGAAAACGTCTTCTCAAGCAGACAGCGACCAATGTCGATAGACACGCTGCTTTAGGTTGCTGATAGTATTGAAGTCTACTTTTTCTTGAAATATCACTAGCTCTATGCATATCTCTGCTACGTAGTCCATTCTCGGTTACTTCCAACTTTTCTGAAGCTCAGCTTAAGTTCTACTTCCAGGATATTCTTCCGCCTCGTGCAAACAAAGCTTAACCAAGTCTAAAAAATTACACCAAAGGGAAAACGTGGCACATTCTTGCTCACACACTGTAACAGTATTTTGCGTAAGAACTGTTTCTTACTAGACATTACCAACACACCTANGGCACATTCTTGCTCACACACTGTAACAGTATTTTGCGTAAGAACTGTTTCTTACTAGACATTACCAACACACCTATGTTACCCCCGTTTTTATTTATATTAATTATAAATGAAACATAATTTATAGATAGAATACAAGCAAATGTCCAATTTAACGAAAAATAAGGTACTTTTCTGTTAACAAAAGTATAAAACGCTTGTAATACGTAAACAACCAAACACGTCATACATAGGATGATTTTTAAATGGTTTGATTCCAAGGGTGTGAAGAAACTGCGAAAAGATTACATTTCGCTTGTCTTATTAGCGAGAGCAATATTTAATGTCAAACTCAATACTATTTAAAGTCCTTATCACTGTCTTTAAACTGGCTACAGTAACTTAATCCTCACTTATTATTTACACATGTAAAACCAGCCATACATTAACCCCATTTCAAATGTCTGCCACTCACGCATCCATTCCCACTTTCCAAAAGTCCAGCCAGCGAGGCCCTCTCTCTCTCTCTGTGTCTCTCTCTGTCACTCTCTGTCTGTCTGTCTCTCTCTCTCTCTCTCTCTCCCAGACTTCACTCGCCGCTCCGACTATACCACACACCCGGCGTTAATGGCCGCCCAGGTCGCCAGACTCCCCACACAGAGGCACCCCTCAGCTTATATAGCTCAGTCGGTGATAAGAACTCAAAGTAAAAATAACCAGGAGTTAAAACCTTAATCTCAGGTAAACAAAGATACCAACAACAAAAAAATAACTTAAAGAAGTACCTATAATTTCAAGGGAACATTTCTGCTTACAGGAAACGTTATTTTTCCATAAAATTTTGAAATTTGTTTTGTAATGTCCAAAGCTTTATAACTATGCTAAAAAAAGCAGCTAAAGTACGAAGTTATTTTTTAATTTATTCCACAATTTTTATAAACTTTCCATTTCTGCAATGTTACAAAAACGTAAAATATCGGCAAAATATAGAACAAATTAGACGTGTGCACACTCTTTTAAGAGCGCATGACGCGAAAACTAACGATAAACGCGAGAATTGATTAGTGTGGGATTTTGGAAGCACTTACAGAGAAATCATGAACGGTCCTTGTTTCTAGTTGGCTACTGCTTCCTGCGGAAGATTTCTCATTGGCTGGGCTGCCGGCTGATGTAACAAGTTATAATGCGCTGATTGGAGAACGTCGTTCCGACATTTTACTGGTCAGTGACGCCATTTTGCTGGCGTGTGCGGCTGGAGGTCGCGGAATAAGCGGCGGGTTCGCCTCGGAATTATTAAGGGGGACGTATTCTTGCCATGTCGGATTTACGTATTTTCATCCATAACTTTATTTTTGGACTCAATTTTTAAATAATCAAGCTATTCAAGGCATGGGCAACATCTTAACAGTAACTTCGAAATCCAACTTATCTATCTTACATAATTAATTTCACATCTGAAACCGTAATAAAATATTACCTAATTATTAGTAATGTCAATCCCACGTAGGAAAATACAGATATAATTAAAACTGTGAAAATAAAAATAATAAAAATAAAATCGTTTTCTATGTCATGTCTAGCTTTGATTTTTTGTGTCTGGTCGTAAATTTTCATTACGAAGGTTTGTAAGAAAAATCGAAGATTGAATGTTTACCACCTCCTTAAATATTCTTTGATGCTGATTTACATGTACATAGCAGTGCGAGAGAACGTTAAAATCGCGCCTGTGCTAGAGACAATAGTTTTCAAAAGGTCATTGAAAACCTTAAGCGTGATAACTGAAGGTTGGCACCTGACGATTAGCGCGCTCGTATACTATTAACCTTGGTTTCCTAACGTTTCCGTGTGAGCAGGCGGTTGTTGGCTAAATGAACCGTCATTATCTGCTGACAACGGAATGCGACGTGCTGCGGTTGAAATCGGTACTATTACGGTCGGTACCCACGTGCCTTGCATAACTGTATCTGCTACTTGACATTGTAAGTCGATTGTTGTAGTTTCAAGTCGACTGTTGTAGTTTCAAGTCGATTTATTTTAACATTGGAGACTGCGCTAGGGTTCGCACTTGGCGTGCATAAGCCTGCACATATTGCATACGTAGCAAGAAATCAACACGAAATCGCAGAGTATAATTAACTCACGGTTACTTCCAATTTTTCTGAAGTCCTGCTGAAGTTCTGCTTCCAGAATATTCCTGCGCCTCATAGAAACAAAGCTTAGGAAATTGCACCATAGGGCCAACGCACAACATTCGTGCGCATTCAGTGTAATAATGTTTTGCATAAGAACTATTTCTTACTAGGCAATACCTAGACACCTATTTTGTCCCTGTATTTATTCATATTAAGTTGTAAATAAAAAAAATATAATTTATAGATAAATTATATAAGTGAAGGTTAAATTTAACTGAAAATAATGTACTTTTGTGTTAACACAAATATAAAACGCTTTTTGTATACACGACAAATTTAGGAAACAACCAAACACGTCATATATGGGCTTTTTTTTTTTAAAAGGTTTTATGTTTAAAGTGTGAAGAAACTATACTTAACCCGTTCAATCACAGTGTCCACGATAGTGAAGACGCTGCAAATGAACGATATGTATGCCCGGTACTGTACGCAGCAATCCATCACTGCCTCCGTCGAAACCACCTAGCACCCGCGTCGCGGAGTCTAACGCCTCCTCGGCTGCCGTCAAACGGGGCAACGTCTTCGAAAACGTAAGTACCCATTATCGGCGTGAGGCAGCGTAACTCCGTTACAATTTGCTGCGATCAACAGAAAACGCACGTAGAATTTGAAATACTGCCAGTTAACTAATAAATATATGCGGAATTGCAATTTCTAAGGTGTTGTCAACGAAAGTTTATGAAATAATATAATTACGAGAATTTTTTAAAGGGATTTATGAGAGAAGGCAATAATCAATTATTAGCAATAATTCGCACACAGCTCCAGCATCTATTTTATTGCTATTTGTACTAATCGACAAAATTTAAAAACCGGGTAATAGGTACGACTTTGTAAATATGCTTTGGAGAAATCTAAGTGTCCTCGCGTAATATGCTTAATGTTAACGAAAAGTACTTAATTTTTTTAATGTGGACATTCTGTAAACCTTTTTATATTCTATACGTTAATGCGTATACATTTATATAATTTACACTTACATATGAGAACAATTAAAAATCTATAGTAATGAATGCAATTTATTATATTTGGCGCCATCTAGTGACTGCAACAGTAACTATTACTACTGTATACTAATTACAAGTTACGTTTGAGAAACGAAATTGTATGAAAAATTAAAATATACTCGTATATGTGGTGTTCCAGTTCCATAAATTCATTCTCTTGATAGGAATGTGTGAATATACAGCCCCATACCCCATAAGCCGGGTCTTGCTACCGCTATTTTGCAGAAAATCTCCAATAGACGGTAATTTAGGGAGGTCGTTCGGGGACGTGATTTTCTACACTTAAAAAACAAGTCGCACTAACGCATAATGTGTCTGAGCATACGAAACGAGTGATCTAGTGACCATTCCCTTTCGTTTCTAGTGGTAGTGGCGACTAGATCTCTGCATTTGGCCTTCTGGCGGACCTCCTTCGTGAGGTATGCATTATGCGATATAGACAAATCAAGTACCTCACCCAAGGCTTTAAGGCCATCGACCCCAGAAACTCATCTCTTAACTTGTTGCTGGTCAGAATTTCTATCTGAGTACGACTGAGTTGATGTAGGTTTAGGAAGATATTATTACTCGTTAGCGTACGTCTCAGCTTGTGTTCGTTAACACAACTACAAAAGAAGAAGCTAAGATGATTCATGGGAACTGGTGCTCAGACGAGAGGGTATTATTTTTTTTTTTTCGAAGAATAACAATTTATTTTTGTGGAAGGTGGTGGGACTGGTTTGGGCCGCGATGCGTGTGGGGCGGCCAGAGGATGGTCGTGTGTGCCTGGAACCGTACAGACGTCCAATTTAAACGTCTCGTTATAAACGACGACTAGACGCGGAGTGCAGGCAGGCCTCTTGGGCGCGTGTCAGGAACAGTAATTGCTCGTCTAGCGGGAGAGGCACGACGTCGGCTGTGAGTACTTGCCAGGTCTGGGTTGCCGACGGCTGTGGCTGGGGAAACGAGCGAGCGCTAAGGTGAGGTTAGGGTCGCACGCACAGCGCTCAGGTTAGGATCGCACGCACAGTGCTCAGGTTAGGGTCACACGCACAGCGCTCAGGTTAGGATCGCACGCACAGTGCTCAGGTTAGGGTCGCACGCACAGTGCTCAGGTTAGGGTTGCATACACAACGCTCAGATTAGGGTCGTACGCACAACGCTCAGGTTAGGGTCGTACGCACAACGCTCCTTTAAAGAAACCTCCCCCCCCCCACTATATTGAATTATTGGTTTTTCTAGCTTGTTTATATTTTTTAAGTGGGATATTACGAAAGTACCCCTATGCCCAGCCAGTAAAAAATGAAACTAGCAAAGAAATACATAATAAAACTGAAGAAATTACACTGCAAACAAAGAATAACAATTACTTTTTAAATGCAGCCTCCAACTCCAACTCTCAGACTAGCAACAGCTATAAAAAATTATCATAGAATGGTGCAAATAAATCAGTTCATTTCTTCCCTACTAATGAAAGCGAGTTTAGTAAAGTAATAACAGATATTAATGATTCATTATCTCAGGAATATTTTGGGGGACCCACGTGGAGTTCTTAAAAAGTTCTGTAAACCTATAATGTCCCCTCTTACACATATGATTAATGAAGCTTTAACCACAGGTACTTTCCCCAAATAATGAAAGTCACAAAAGTAATACCTCTCTTTAAAAAAATCAGATAAATTAAACCCTCAAAACTGCAGACCTATTAGTCTGTTACCAGTTTTTTTTCTCCAAAAGTTTTAGAAAGGATCAAATACAATAGGCTTATCAATTTCTTCAGTCAAAATAAAGTTTAATGTCAGGAGCAACACGGTTTCCAAAAAAAAAAAAAACACCATCGGCAGTTTTTAATATTGTAAAAAATGTGTTAAAAAATTTGGACAGTGGCAAACAGTTACTGGGAGTATTCCGCGATTTATCTAAAGCATTTGACTCTGTAGATCATGCTATATTATTAGAAAAAAATAGACATTTATGGTGTAAGAGGGATAACACTCAAACTAACACAATCATACTTGGAAAACTGACAACAAAAAGTGAACATTAAAAATGAATTAAATACTTATTACTCAAACCGGGGTCAAATAGAAAGAGGTGTATCTCAGGGAAGCATATAAGGAACTTTGTTATTCCTTATATATATATATATATATATATATATATATATATATACACATAGGTCATATATATATATATATATATGACCTACCACTTGCAGTGTAACAAAAGGGAAAATAATACTCTTTGCTGATGACACAACAGTTTTAATTTGGGGAAACAATGAAAAAAAACTTAAATGCATGTTTAAAAGAAACCCTCACTGACTTTGAAAACTGGTTGTCTAATAATATACCCAGTGCTCGGCGCCGTAACCACCTAAATACCTACCTATCACAAATAGCCTCCGAGCTAAGTGAGAAATTATCAATCGTAAATATGCCTTCGCGTCTCTCTGTGGCTTTTGTATCCGTGGCGCGGTGTGTCGGTGTCTCGTCACTAGCACCTGGAGAGTGGAGTAGAGAGATTTGGACGGCGTTAAACATCAAGGTCTTGAAGTGAGGTGACTGTGGAGCAGCGTCGGAATGAAAGGACCGGGGAAATGGCAAATCCCCGAGAAAACCCGCCGACCAGCGGCATCGCCCGGCACGATTCCCACATGTGAACCCAGTTTAATGAGATGCGAGTGGTCTAACCACTACACCACCGCCGCCTCTAGGACTGGAAAAGAACAAGTAATTAATTAACCTTCATTAGTGTTATAGATGTTATAAAAACAACACGGGTAACATATTGGAACTTAAATTTACATGTTTAGTTATGCCCTACGCCAGACAGCTCTCTTTTTCAAATATTAGGTCTGAAAAGTAAGCTACGGCGAAACAAGAATAAATTTAAGATGGACGGGATAATGCCCCATCACAGAGTACTTAACGATACAGATGTGAAATGGTGGCGTGAACTGCGAACTGCATCCACACACGCCAGCATAACGGCCTCGCCAACTAGCACGTCGTGTATCACGAGCATTTTATGCTAGCGTTTACATAGAAGTACCTTGTTTTTTTAATTGAACTTTTGCGTATATTTTTTTAATAATTTATAATATTTCATTTACAATTAATATGAATAAAACAGAGAGAAAACAGATGTGTTGTTAGTGCTTAGTCAGAAATAGGTCTTATGCAAAATATTATCATAGAGAGTGCGCACGAATGTGGTGCATTGTCCCTTTGGTGTAATGTTCTAGACTTAGGCTTTGTTCGAATGAGACGGAGGCATATCCTGGAAGTAGTTCTTTAGCAGGTCTTCAGAAAAGTTTCAAGTAACCGTGAATGGACTTTAAATATTAAGACGTGGAACTACTTTCCCTCCGTCGTTACCAACTTTACTGCGCGTAGGCAAGCCAGTGCGCCCGTAAAAATATACGCAGGCAGGGGCAGTGACATTTTTCAAAAGGTTGATTTCAAAAGTGCTCATTTAACGGCAAACAGTCTATGAGAGTTTCGAAAACTGTCCAGTTAACCTTGAAGGAAGAAACGTGACAGAAGTAGTCCCGTTGATCGAGGAAAGCGAGTGGGGATAAGTCGTGGTGGCTCGGTCCGAATAAAATGAAACGGCGCTTGTGGAGTGTGAACACTGTGCGCCGCCCAAGCCTGGGGCGTCGGCCCTGGTTTGCCAAGGCCGGCGAGTCTTCCCTGGACTACTCTGGGGGGAATGTCAGAGGCTTCGCAGTCCCGTTCCACACAAACCATCGCCGTGCGACGCGCAGAGGGGAGACGTGTTAGTGTCCCAGCGCAAGTACGCAGTACGTGGATGGTCAGTACACTGTTTACGTAAACAACTGCTTTTACATAGTTATATACGTAAGGGGGCTGATTTTTCGCGAAAAGATTTCGAGACAAGATACAGTCCAAAGCACTGTAGGATCGTCCAGCTTCTTTTATTGGCTAAAAAATATTTTGGCTCGTGTCAACCGTTTGCGCACGAATCACGAAGGTTCAGTGTCGGAGTTACTTAGTCCTGAGTGGCTTGGTCAAAGACGGACACGGCACCAGCAGCCAATGGAGGTATAAAAACAGCTGAGGTGTGTATATAGTATTGGAGTCTACTGTGTGCTCCGATTTATACGCGAAAAGTCACTGACCCTATATATACGTAAGGCCAGTGACTTTTCGCGTAAAAATCGGAGCACACAGTAGACTTCAATACTATATACACACCTCAGCTGTTGTTATACCTCCATTGGCTGCTGGTGCCGTGTGCGTCTTTGACCAAGCCACTCAGGACCTTCGTATTTCGTGCGCAAACGGTTAACACGGTCCAGAACATTTATTTAGCCAATCAAATAAGCTGGATGACCCTACAGTGCTTTGGACTGTATCTTGTCTCGAAATCTTTTCGCGAAATATCACTGCCCCTATGTATAGATCTTCTAACCTAGTTTTATATATATTAGCGCTGCGGTGGTGTCGTGGTCAGACTACTCGCGTCCCACCTAGGCTAATAGGGTTTGATTCCCGGCGGGGTCGCTCCCGGATTTTCGCATATGGGAATCATGCCCGAGCGATAACGCTGGTCGGTGGGTTTTCTCGGCACGGCTCCATTCTCACCTCATCGGCTCTCAAGACCTCGATGTTAAGAGCCGCCAAAATCTCTCCACTCTACTTTAAATAAATTAGATTGAATTCAAATTTGTTGAAGTATTTGTTTCACGTAAAATTGGTTCGTCTTTTGAAAATTAATATGTTTACAAACACGCTTATAATTGATGGCCGTGTGACTGACAGTTGTTGGGTACATGCGCAGAAGACGATAATCGGTCCGCCTCATATTAAGTCTATGGTACAAACTGCTATTCACAGTTAATTGAGCACTTCTAAAATCAACGTTTGAATAATGACACTACCACTTCCTGTATATTTTAACGGGCGCACTCAGTGGCATGCGCCCAGTAAAGTTGGTAACGACGGAGGGAAAGTAGTTCCATGTCTTAACGTTGAATTAAAAGTGTCAGGTTACATTTGTGAATACTGAAATGATTTATTTTTATTTTCCGGTTTTCTAATGAATGTAAGTGTAAGAATTAGCATATCTATAAATTATTTACCTTCCTAATAATTCCAGTTTCAGTTGACCGGTGCATGAATGAAGTGAACGGGCAATTGCAATGTTCATTTGGCGTATGGTGGCAGAATGCAGTATGCATACAAGTGGACCCCCAGCAATGCTTTCCAAAGTGCTCAGTTTACCTTGAACAGACTCTAATCACCTGTGGGGTAGTGAAGTTGGACTCACGACCGTCCGTCGCCCGTCCGTACGGCGGCCGTCACGTCATCTTCATCCAATCGCTGGGAAGCATTTTTATATCCGTCCATCCGTTAAATATTTACCAGACTGTAACTTTAGACGGACGTACGGACGGGACACCGCCTTCTGACGACATTCCTTAGACGTGAATACGCACTTTGAAATAAAATGTGTATATTTATTTTTGGTGGTTAATTCAAACTTTTAGTATATATATTTATTACTTAAAAAAATTATTTAAAAAAAGTTTTTATCTTGAAAATGTATTTTCAACCAAAATGTACCCCACCGAAAGAAAGATCGCGCTGTTAAGTTGTCTCACTGAAATTTTGCCATACAGAAGAATTGACGAGCGACGGATTGTTGAGAGTCCAGCTTTACCTAACCCAGTTACAGAAACGAAATGGCGTGGCGGTTCCTTTGATGTGGGCGTAACCATTCTCTGATTGGATGTGCGAGGTTCAGGGAACGGGCTTTGTGTGTGATTGGCTACCGCATGATGCGAAATGTTCCTTATTGGCTGAGCTACCAACTGGCGAGTAAGTTACTAGACGCATTGTCGCTATAGTTTAAAGCACTGTTTTACAGAATAAATATCGTAAACAAAGGGTTACTTACAGAAAATGTTTTTTTGCTGTATTTCGACACTTTTCAACGACCACATTTACGTTTCAATAACGAAATGTATGGATTGGCGACAAAGTATAGACTTAAATTTCTGTCCTGAAAAAAAATATATATATATTTACATTGAAATATGCAACAGTTGTTTTAAAAATTAGAACATACACAACTCCTTCCAATGAGAACCATATTACCAACACGGAGGCTCCTTAAACTTAAAAATCGTGTGTTCATGTCTGTAAGTTTACTGCCATTACTGTGGCACAGAGAGAATTCTGCCACTTAGGCAGTGAACTACTGTCATTCACGTACAAAAGCTGCAACTCTACAAAAATAAATTCACAACTGATGAAGCTACAGTATTATAAACCTTACAGCCGAGAAAAAAATTTTGAAAAAATTACATTTATATTGATAAATATGAAAAATTATTTGACCTTAAGTCTCTCACTTGGCTTACGAATATTTTGCGTACAGCAATTCGCTTGGCGTAACTTATTCGACCCAATGTCACTTTGCCTAAAATTATTTGGCCAAAATTACTTTTAGCTAAAAAATATTTAGCTTTAACTTTAAGGCCAAACATCTTTAGGCCAAGTCTCAAGTACCTGATCTTTCCAGTTTCTCGCCCGTTACATCAGGTTGCCGATTAGCCCAGGTGCCATGCAGGGAAAAAAAACTTGCCTAGAAAGTTTCATAAAGACGCTATACGAACCACTGGAGCAGAACAAATGTGTTTATTCAACGAGGAAAGTTTCATTACTTGTTTTGTTGAATTGCTTCTTAATCGATTTATTTTTGTACTCTACCGTCGCTGGGATTTATGACGAGTCGCTTCCTACACCGAAAAAAAAAAACCTATTAGGAAAAACCTGATTTCGGCCGCTTGACTCTCGTTTCCTCTTGATCGCTCGCTCTGTTAACTTTACGGGATGTTCTTTTTCAGCTGAACATTTTGAACCTGAATCAGTTGTTTCAATCAGTGAATTGCTGCTCACGGTCTATTGAGCTAATTATACACCTCGGAAAGAGTTTTGCACCGCCTGTGACGTAGTTGCTTGTGATTGGATGCTCGGCGGGACCCACCGTTACAAAGACACACCGGGATGAACGGTGTGGTATTCTGTATATCGTCTATTCGCGGCTTCTTCACACTTTTCGAATCAAACCTTTGAAAAATCACACCGTTGTATGACTTATTTGGTTTTTTTTTCCTAAACATGTTATGTATAGGGGGCAGTGATATTTCGCGAAAATATTTCAAGACAAGATACAGTCCAAAGCACTGTAGGGTCGTCCAGCTACTTTGATTGGCTAAAAAAATGTTCTGGTCCGTGTTAACCGTTTGCGCACGAATCACGAAGGTTCAGTGTCGGAGTTACTTATTCCTGAGTGGCTTGGTCAAAGACGGACACGGCACCAGCAGCCAATGGAGGTATAACAACAGCTGAGGTGTGTATATAGTATTGAAGTCTACTGTGTGCTCCGATTTTTACGCTAAAAGTCGTTGGCCCTAGTTATGTGTTACAAAGCTTTTATACAAGTGTGAACTTAAAAGTACCTCATTTTTAGTTAAACTGAAAATTTACGTGTATTCTATCTATAAAATATAATATTTCATATATATATAGTTAAAATGTATAAAAACAGGGATAAAATACGTATGCGTTTAACGGCTAGTAAGAAATAGTTCTTAACCTATACAAAATAATATTATATCGAGTGCGCACGAATGCGGTGTGTTGCCTCTTTGGTGTAATTTGTTACACTTAATTTAGCTTTGTTTGCATGAGGCGGAGGGATATACTGTAAGTAGAACTTTAGCAGAGCTTCAGAAAAGTTGGAAGTAACCGAGAATGGACTATAATCTAATGTGCGCGGGGGAAAAAAAAGTCAACTTCCGAGACCATCATCCAGTTAAACATCGTACTCGTAATGCATAGAGACCTGAAAAATTTGCGAGTTTAATGACCTGTAGGCTATACTCCATTGTCGTATGTAAAATAATACAAATATCACTGTTCATTGGTTGCTTGTTGTATTAGCGGAAGACGGTGATTCGGTCTGCATTTTATTGTGCGTTTGTTATTGGCTCAGAGTTGTCCAGGAGGTGTAAACTAACGGGTGGGCCAATAGAATAAGCAATACAAACGTACGAGGTTTCGAATTCTAGCTTGTCCCGAAATGAAACCGCGAATTTTTCAGGTCTCTAGTAATGAGTCATTGATATGTATGGTGCTACACATTGCTAATTCGCTGCCAACCTTACAGCAGTAACATTTACGTTGAAATATACGCAGCTGCGGTGGAGATTTATATATATTTTTTTTTCGGGAGGTCGATTTGAGAAGTGTCCAATTAGGAGAGTAAACGAGCTGGTAGTAGGCGAGGATGATATACCGAGGCGGCAGTAACAAATGCTAACTAATTACAAGGCGGGCCTGCTCAGTGTGTGTGTGTGTGTACGTGTGTGTGTGTGAGGAGTGCCGTGATAGGCACGCGGCTGGAGGGGATCGAAGCGCGGGCCGATCTGATTGGTGCGTGCGATACCAGCGTAGCTCCAGTAGCCCCGCCCACCTGGTTCCCGCAGACCGCCGTGCCTTAATTGGCCATCGCCGGCCGTGCGCCCCTGCGATACGACTTGAATCAAGAGTTAAGTCAAGCGGGCGATAAGGAAACTTTATTGCCTTGTTTGCAACCAGGCTAACCAGGATGTTTATCTTAGGGGCGCCCGTTTTCCGCGAAAGTATTTCACAACTAATTGTATTGCAAAACACATTAAGCTCAGATACACTGTGGTAGAGACCTGAAAAATTCGCGAGTTCAACGATCTGTAGGTTATACTCCATTGTAGTATGTAAAATAATGCAAATATCACTGTTCATTGGTTGCTTTTTGTATTAGCGGAATACGGTGATTCGGTCTGCATTTTATTGTGTGTTTGTTATTGGCTCAGAGTTGTCCATGAGGTGTAAACTAACGGGTGGGCTAATAGAGTAAGCAATACAAACGTACGAGGTTTTGAATTCTAGCTTGTCCCGAAATGAAACAGCCAATTTTTCAGGTGTCTACACAGTGGTGATTGGGTTTTTTTCTCTATTGCTTCGCGTCCTCCGACATAGCTAAGAACGGTTGGTAGCTAAGAGCTGGCCGGTAATTGGCCAAACTATTATAGGGACCTGCGCTGAACTTTGCTGCAGACTTTCCACCAGTAAAGTTATAGCGTCACCGCTTACGCCAGTTCAGCGCCTTGCGCGTAGGAGTGACGGGGCACTAGTCGCGCGTGTCAGTGTCGCCCTTATCGCTCCCGCGCTTCTGAGCCTCAAACACACAAACAAAGCTCCAAGTATGCGGAGCCCTTAACATCGAGGTCTTGAGAGCCGATGAGGGTGGAGCGCGGTGAGCATGGAGCAGCGCCGGAATGCAAGGGGCGGGGAAAACGGGAGATCCCCGAGAAAACCCGCTGGTCAGCGGCATCGCCCGGCACGATTCCCACTTGCGAAAATCCGGGAGTGGCCCGGCCTGAACCCGGTCGCCTTGGTGGGAGGTGGGCAGTCTAACCGCTCCCCTCGGTGTTCGGCCGGAGTTGGCGACACGCGCAGAGGCTTCCGCTTGTGTAAGGCGAGGTGTTCTGTGCGCCGGTGGCTGTGAGCCCATGAGGCGGCCTCGACAGGTTCCTGGCTCGCCGCCTTCCTTATACAGACCTGACGCAGACGCGTTATCTCCCTCCGAGCAGCTGGTCAGCGCGGCTTTCCCTTTCTTGTGCCATCAGATAGCCGCCTGGCGCCCGTACCCTGCCCTGCTTTCACTCCTTGTTATCAGGTTGGTCCCTGGACACATGTCGGAGCGTTTGATCCTGTGGCCCTCACATCGACCCGAGAGCGGTCCTTATTATTGAACTGTCTGTGCGCCATTCGTTGCGTCACATCATACTGCGTCTCCTTCGCTTGTCTTCACCACAGACTTCAAGATGTGACCGATTTTCGTCTTGTGAGCATTTACACGACACACAGCATTTAACACCTTCATGGCTATCGTAGACAATCGTCAACGTGTTGCACGGGAAGGTGACATTTGACTGGTACTGTACTCAACGACGCCTAGTGCCCAATGATCTTCCCTGTGGGTAACTGATTTCTAAACCATATCACCGATCACCTTGGGGACCCCAGTGGCTGAGCGGTTAGACTGCTCACCTCCCAACCAAGGCGAACCGGGTTCAATCCAATGCTGGGCCACTCCAGGTTTTCGCAAGTGGGACGATGCCACTGGTCGGCGGGTTTTCTCGGGGATCTCCGGTTTCCCTACCCTTGCATTCCGACGCCGCTCCATTCTCACCTCATAGGCTCTCAAGGCCTCGTTAAGAGCCGCCCAAATCTCTCAACTCGACTCAACTGTTCACCTAACACAAAGCCTACAGCTTATTGGCTGTGCTAACGAAACGAGTTCTTTGCCAGCTAAAGTACGGCATGCTAAAAAAAAAAATTTGATTTGTTACACCAGAAATTATAAATTAGTGTGGGAGTTGAAGGGTTAACACTTCCGTCACTAGGCTAGATTATGTACTTACTTTCAACATGCTAGATGCTAAACGTCTGTACGTGGCGGTAAAGAGGTGAATATCTCATTGGCTGCTGCACTTTGCTTACCTTCATTTCTCTTGGCCACTCAGAACGAACCAGCTGAACCGGTGAGTATCTGTTATTAGCCCGCTGTGTTGAAGAGTGTGGCCGGTTTCACATAACTCAACAATGCTTGTCGCCAGTGTTTGTAATGTTATCATGCCCTGTAACGTATTTTATAGTTGAGTGGCTTTATTCGGCCGAACTATATCGTTTGACGAACGTATGTTTGGGTTTGCACTCCTTGCTTACACATGTAAAGAATAAAATTGAGTTCGCAGGTGCATAAGATATTAATGCTACTGACAGAAAAAGCAGTCCAATGTTATGACTAGGGCTGCACGATATCCAGTTTTCAATATCGTCCCGGAACATGCTGACCACATTGGTATCAGTGCGATGTATCGCTCTCGGAGAATATCGAAACTCGATGGCGATATATATCGCAAAATATCACACATAGCTAGTGTCGAATATCGCTAAAATCGAAATGTTGCTAATATCGCGATATACGATATATTTCTCTACTGTTGCACCGTATCGCAGTTGCGATATTTCAGAAACGTTATTTCGTGATCGATATATCGCCATATCACACACCCTACTTGAAACACGTAAAGAGAGTACTGCGCAGCTCGCATGCGCACTATATCGTAGTTTTTTTTTCCCCTTACAGTTGATCTTTCAGTCCTCGCGTCGTCTCGAGAGCGTTCGTCGTGAACGATATGTACGTGTTGGCAGTTGCGCCACTCAGTCGTCACGTGTGAACACATCACACCGCTTCTCCTTCACTTGTCTCGACGGCTATCACTGCTGAAGGTCACACGTCGGCCACGGGTGATGGATCGAAACAACAGCAACGTTGCGAAAGCGATACGAAGCCGCGTTCGTAGAAGTCAGTTCGCGGGCCTGCTTTCAGAGCCTACGTTTATTATTATTGATTTGGTCGATGTGTAAGGTAGTTTGGTGCGCGCAGATAACGTGTACAGATAAGCGAGCTGACTGCAAATAAAACATAAAAATCTCTAAAATATTTTGCAGTTGTTCCATCCGTAAAAATGGGTTCTTCTTGTTGCATTAAAATTTAATACGCACTGAGGCACAAGTGACTTAGCAAATTAAACATATCTGATAGAAACCAGACGCAGAATCTGGAGCGGACATTTATAACTACAGTATTACATAACCTTTAAAACAATTTCGAAGCAAAAAAATAATTTCACTTACAGTTACAAAATAGATGGTGAAATTTGACTCTACAAAATCCGTTTTGTAATAAGTTGTACTTTAATGGCTCGTTTTCGCCCCAGGGCGCAAGGCATTACTAACAAACATGAGGATGTGCTTGAACGTAATCGCCATGTGGTTCGAAACAGATTTGATGCATATTTATAATCATATATTCATGATCTGATCGTGATCTCTGTTATACTCGTCATTAAGGTTTTCATATTAGATTTTTTTTTCGTAAATATTTAAAGAGATATTTTTCCACCGAGCTTGGTATCGACGGCAGTAGTATTTCAACGATTATTTCCCGAGTCGATACATATAATATCAGGGTCCCGCGAGAATACCACTGCTAATTACAATCGAGGCTACGCTGCTCGCTGTGTGTTGTGAGGATATTCCGTAAATAAAACAGATTATAGTGAGTCATGTATGAATGATTTTTCTTAAGTTTCTTCAGCGTATATGTGATTTCACTCCAGCTCGAAGAGTTGAGAATAAGAGAAGGGGTATGGATACGATAATGAAGACAGTGTTGATTGTGGAAACAGTGGCGATTTATTCGACGTCCTCGCACATCTCACCGGCTTCGCTGAAAAAACTGTCGTGAATAATGCAAAAGACGACAAGAACACCGACTACATATTTCCTGGAGACTCCAATGAACTTGTCGACAGACTCAGGCATTTGATTGCCTTTCACAGTAATGAGATATCTTTAATCATCGATGAGCTTAAGGAAAGGGGTTACATCGAATGAAACCATTGTGTACTACCCATCATCTGCAAACATCAGAGAAATGCAGAGATTGAATGCACGGAAAAAGTAGGATAATACATTTATGTGTCCCTAGTTGTGCACTTTTAATTTATGTGTCCCTAGTTGTGCACTTTTAATTTATTGAACCTTACCCTACTGATTTTCTGGAAAACTAATTTCAGTTGCGTATAAAATCGAATGCAAGGGTTTGTTTTAAGGAAAAATTGAACGAGAAAGTGCGTTACGCGGAATGTGGTTCAACCTGAAGTATTATGTCTTTCTCGGGCGATTTATGTCGGCTGAGTTTTGTTTGACAAACAAACGAACTGAGGCAGAAATGTTTTTGAAGAAAAAAGGGCTAAAATCTGCGAGCGACCCTGCCGGGAATCGAACTTGTCTCGTCGTGTTGGGGGGGAAGTGGCCGAGTGAAGAATGGGCTGGTGTTGAGGTGGACCTCCTGTGCGAAAACGTGTGTACAAGAGAAAGGATGCTGTACGCGTACTCGTGATGGGAAAGGAGAGCTCTAGCCACTGCAGTCCCCCTCTCTTATGTGACACCGTGGAAGAGGTCATCGTTGCTTAATGGGTCTGGGGTGCCGTTTTCGATGGCGAGCCTGAACTGATGTGTCCAAATCCTCGTAATTTCGCAGATTGCAGTAGGCCTTCTGACCTGAGTAATCTCTCCTGCAGCCTGATACTTTTCTAATTTTGCATGGGGAATAAACCTCATGTGTGTAAACATGAGTATTTTAAATATTTTTCTTTGTGAATCTATTGCTTATGTACTTGCATTATACGAGATTTTGTATCTTGGTGGCGTCACGAGGGGCTGATAGAGCGCAAGTATGTTAGCAAGCATCATAACTCTTTCTGGGCATGATGGAGGTACACTAAGTTTGTCGCAAAAATGAACACCGATAATGGTGAATTAGCTCTCGATTCTGCCCTTTCGAAAATGTATCGTTCGTCTATGTGATAACTGGCATGCCTGGGCGGAAACATTGCCTACATGCGTATGTATCTCTGCAGGTTCATAATGAACTGAGGACTATTTTAGAATCGATATTTAGCTCTGATATTATGATTCGTATTTTGTAATTTAAAAAAAAATTATTAGGGAACTGGATTTTTTTTATGTTCAGGTTTTTGGTGTGTGAACATATACTTTTTGTCTGAAGGTTCAAGATTAATACAACTTAAAATACTGGTTTTTTTTTCACCTCAGAATATCGCTTCAATGCGGAAATATAAACATGTAGCACTGTTCGGGGCATGAAGTGTATTACCTTAAGTTCGTTACTGGAAAATNTCTCTCTCTCTCTCTCTCTCTCTCTCTCTCTCTCTCTATGTATAATAAGAGTAAGAAATGTACACAAAATATAAAATTTCATTTTGTGTATTGTTATTGCTGCTACACTTAATGTTGAGAAATTCTCTAAAAATACCTTGAATTACCAGTAAAGGTGCGAAGTGTATTTCCACAGGATCTTCCGTAATTTCACCACAATACTTTACACAAATCAATTGCACCCAATTCCTGGAGCGAGGTGGAGCTCTCGGGGCTTGACCCCTCCCTCCCTTGGTAACCGGCCAGTGTAAGTGACCTGTGTTGCTGCTTGTTGCAGGACCTGGGTCGGTCCCGGGAGCGGCTGGCGACGCCGTCCCCCAGCCCGCAGCACGCCGCGACGCTGGATCGCAGGGAGAACTCCAAGACCAAGGACGCCTCCTGGTTCAAGTCCCTCGACCGCAAGTCCACCAAGCACGCCGCCAGGGTGCGTACTTCTCCAGCCGCGCATCACCATTAAGGCGCCCGTCTACCTGGAACTTTTCCCCACGTTTAGGCCGAGAAGCGCGGAAGCGATAAGGGCGACACTGCCACGCGCGTCAAGTACGCCATCGCCGCTAAGCGCAAGGCTCTGAACTGGCGTGCAGTGTTCTCGTCGTGCTGCGTGTACCTATGGGACTTTCAGCGGTGACCATATTATTTTATTAGTGGGAAGTCTTTAGGAAGGTTCAGTGCAGGCCCCTATAGTAGTTTTGTATGTATCTGATGCGTGCATTTTGAGCTACAGCGCCTTGGAAAGGCCGTTTTTAGCGGTTTTGGAGTACTCTGAATTGATGTTTCTAACGTACGTGATATTTTGAAAGTACTTAACAGCTCTCGTCTGAAGTGTGTGTTCTTTTTGTAGATCAGCACGTTGGACGCACGCTTAATAGTTTCGTTGAAAAACGTGTATTTGGAACACTCTGCAACGCAGTTCAAGCGCCAGGTAGACGGGCGCCTTAAGGGCGATCAGACACCGCCATGTTGGACTTTCCAAATTCTTTACATGAGAGGGGTTTGTTGTGACGTCTCTGCTGGTTGCTGTTGGCATGGAACGTGCTGTACCATTGATCTGAAACTTGCAAGGAAATGTATTAACAGAATGCCTTCTCGGGTTTGTCGAAACATCTTATATGCCATTTTTGCTTTAAATAAATAAGGGTGCCCTAATAATTTATGCAGATTATGGTTATTTAAAATTAAATTGTGAATTTAATTCTGGTTTTATTATATTTCTTATTTTATTTGGGAATGTTTAACCCAAATGTTTTGCAAGACACGTCATAAACAACACCTTCCAAAGCTTAACGAAGCCATTACATCTCTACTGCCTTTTATTAATTTTTGAATAGTGACTGCCGGCAATTAATAAATCATCTTTTTTTGTGGGCAGTTACATAAATGATCCTGGCAACAGTAGTCTATAGCAACACACGTTTTAGCTCATTTGCAAAGTCTTGTCGACGCCCAAAATAAAATGCCAAATCTGTGATGCGAGTTCAGCGAAAATTACGTAAATCTGTGATGGAGGGGACTGATACCCCTAGGCTCCCGCCTACCTGGAGCTTTTCTCCGCGTCTGAGGCAGAGAAGCGCGGGAACGATAAGTTCGATCATAAATAACCAATGAAAAACTTTGGTGGGGAACAGTCATCTGCTCGTCCCCATCTTGAAAGGGTGTATGTTCCACCATATTTACGAGTGTCGAACCCTATACCACCTGCATACAAGTCTTTAAAAAAAATAATATTTTTTAAACATTTTTTATAAGATTTTTGAATTTGAATTTATTAAAATTAAATTTTGCATTTTGAATTTTATTTTATAATGAATTTTTAATTTTTATGGTTTATTTTTATTTTTTTTTATAACTTTTGCAATTTTTCTTAATGGCCGGCTTCCAGGCCACTAGGGTTAATGTCCAGGTCAATCACACTTAATATGGTGGTCAGGATTAATTATGTATTTTTGTCCTATTTTCGGCAGGTTTTAAACGATTCTATGTGAATTTTTCTTGAATTTTATTTTTTTAGTTTAATAACAAATAGGGTCCAGATCAAGGTCACACACACTTAACATGGACTATACCTGATATAAATAACAAAGCAGGAGAAAGCGCACTTGGGACCCCGGCGGCCGGTTGCTGTGACGTCGTCCAAGATGGCGGATTGATCCTTCCACCAGTGTTCCTGGATCGGCTTTTTCTGTCTACCGAGCACGCAGAACGTGTCCACGTGTAAAGAGGAACGTGGTCGTGTTGCAGGCGGAGAACGTGGCGGAGGCGACGACGGAGGACGACGCCGCGCCGGGCGGTGGCGGCGGCAGCAAGAGCCTCAGGTTCTTCGGCGACACGGACGTGGAGAGCGTGTCGGTGGCGCGGGGGCACGCCCCGGCCCGCCGCTACAAGAGCAACAGCAACTCCAACACGAGCAGCAGCAACAGGCTGCAGGTGCCGCAGCCACGCGGCGGCCTGAGGAACCACCACCGGCACCACCGCAGCACGGGCGACGTCGCCACCAGCTCCGCCGAGAGCACCACCGAGGGCGACAGCAGCCAGCAGTCGCAGAAGTCCGTCGTCTACCTGCACGCCGCCACAGGTGAGCGACTGTCCTGCGCCTTCCACTGCACCAGCACTGAGCGGTCACCGGTTGTCTCTTCGGCGAGCAGCTGGGTAGCGCCCTGTGCGAGGCTAGAAACATTACTTACGACACCGGGGCACAGGAAAGCGAGTCGTTAGCGCGCAACTCAAAACAGTTGCTCATTAAACAACGTAATGACGCAGTATTCTTAATTTTCGGGACAGGTGTTTCATTAAGTAATTACCATGTTACATACGTAAATTGTTTTCAAGGAGCAGAGGCACAGTGGTTTACAGAACAGCCGCATACAAGATAGGTTTTGCTTTGGGAAAGATTTCTTCAAAATCTATCCCGAACCGAAGGGGGTTATGTAATGACGCAGTATTCTTAATTTTCGGCCAACGTTACAACATGTTTACAAACGTTCAGGCGATTGTAGTGACATATTTAAAAATTGTCCCTACGGAAATTCTGCGAAATTGTCATAAACGAATTAACTTAAAACTGAATTTATATTCTAATGAAAGTATATCATCAGTAGATTCTGCAGGATTCAAACTAATTTTTGTGTATAAATTAGCTTTTAAATAATTATAGAAACTAAATTTAATAGTGGTATTCACTCTCGAACACATTTCTGTTTTCCTCAAGTATAATTTACTGCCAAGTGTTCCATAACTATTAATTCACTGACGAGTACGTAATAACATTTGCTGGTTAGTGATAACTGATATCTTACTGCTGATCAACACTGATGAAGTACCAGTGATTTCAGGAAGGTGGCCTGGATCAGTGGTAGCCAACTTTCAAGTATCAACTACAGTATATGCTGTTCGCCATTAATTAGGCAGTTTTGAAATCAATTTTTGAAAAATGTCATTGCCCTTAAATGCATGTATTTTAACAAGCACACAGACTGACATGCACTCAGTAAGGTTGGTAACAATGGAGGGAAAGTAGTTCCATGTCTTCACATTGAATTAAAAGTATTAGATGAAAATTTTGGAATACCGAACTTATTTATTTTCTTTTCTTTCTAATAATCGTGCAAATACACTTGACTGACTTATAAATAAAGTGATCAGTTTACTGTAAACAGCCTATGACAGATGAGGTAGACTGATGTTCATCTTTTACGCATGTTTGCCAACACTGGCACACGCCACACAGTCTGTGTACAAAACTTCAAAATCACATGTTCAAACAGTGATGTAGAATTATTACTTTAATTGTTCCTTTTCAATTTTTTTTTAAAATAATAATTTTAGTGTAATGTATATTTGTTTAAACAAAAGTTTGCTCAAGCGTGCTACCAAAAAAATCTTGTGTTCAGTGAAGGGGTGGTGCAAGCTAAATTGGCACCCTAGGTGAAAGACCTTTAAGCACCCCCTTCACACCTCGTATTCCGTTCGGTTAACACTCATTTGTACAATTAGCAGAGTCAACAAACATTGTAATGTACCATTCTGTTTACTCGTTGGTCAATACTGTTAACTTATAAAGGAGTGATTGGATTTACTTTTCCTGAAAGATTAAAATTTGTTAATGATGATACATAATAAATGTTACTATAGATTAAAAACAATTCCTTATGTTAAATTAATAAATAATCAGTTATGTTTAGAGTTCCATCTGGCCAGGCTCCCAAACCAAGCACACAGCTTCAGTTGTATAGTATTAATTTAACAACTGTTCATTTTTTTTTAGCAGCATCTGCATATGGATAGCTTTAATAAATTTTCCACGTCCGAATGGTAATTCCCATTTTCCAGTTCCGTCTCTAATGCATATTTTTTTAAAAGTGAAAAAAAAATAACGCAAGTGTTCTACAATAATTTTAGGATGTGAAACTTTTTCACACACCACACATTTGTCTTTATTATTACACCATAAAATGGTACGGTCACCACTGAAATCTTGAGGCGAGTCAACGAGACAAAGAATGCATGTCATTTCAGTACCTTGCGCATAAAGGTGAGCTGGCATTCAACATGCATTATCTAGGTGGCCCTTAGCACCCTCCACGCTTCCAAGCTTGTGATAAGAAAATACCTACAGCGAGACTGTGCCTTTCACTTTGCTTTCAAGACGAGAATAGTGTCTGCGTGGTACTTTCACTAACAATTCTGAGCAAGAAATACATTTTTTTTCCCCCATAATTCTTTAGCTGCCACTGATATGAATGCAGTTGTGTCATAAATAGTTACTTGCATAACTAAAACAGTTTTTGACTGGATGCACAGTATAGTATATACCGCCATCCACACTCTTTATCTTTGCAATTGGGATATTTCCGGGAAAATCAATTGATACCATTAAAATATTTACCACATATAATTCTAATAGACAAAGTATTATTCCTGTGCGCACTTTATTCTTCAAATTATCACTTTCTCAAACTACAAGATTTCTGAACTCCTTTGTAAACAATCAAAACGGTTTCCGATTGACTAACGTGTGTGTGTGACGTAGTTGTACGTGTTTTGGGTTCGCCATCTTAACGTCAGCATGCAAACGAGTTGTCGCAGTGGATTACAGATTAACCTTGAAATTGTTTTTGGAAATACGTTTCTTGCAGAATTTATTGACAGTTTTAACATTATTTTGCTTTAATTGTTGCCACCTTCATTGATTTTTGAAGTTTGAAATGTCATTGGTGTTTCTAAACAAAATTTTAGTACAGCATTAGGCAATGAATTTAAACTTCTAGGCGAATATTTTATTGAAAAATTTCACTCTCGTGAACAACCATTTTCTCTTAGACTCATGTCATTAATTTAAATATTTTCCTGCAAACACACACCTCTAAATTATCAAAAACATCAAGACTTTTTCAGGCACATTTGACGAACATTCTGTTTAAATACGGATATTACTTATTTAAGTTATTTTTGGTATCCCATTATTTTGAAATTAGCCCTAAAAATTAACTATAAGATCAAGCTTCTTTGGATTACATTAGCTTAACACAAATTTTATTATTCAAGAAATATTTTTAACTAAGCCCAATGTAACAGGCATAAACAGGAGCATATAGCCCCACGTTATGAAGCAATTTTCAAACATAACATTATTTATATTTATATTTGAAAAATAATGTTTTTGTATTTTAATAACAAAGTGAAAAAACACATACATGCGTAATAGTGAAAACCATATTATAAATTTTAATGAAACGTAACGGCAATTTCTTGTTGGATGTACAGGTACCCTTTCAAATACATATTACCGCATTACACATGATGCCAGTGCAATTACGGTAAGAAAACAACATACGCATATACTTAAAGAACAACGTAGTCTCGTCACTGGCACAACAATATGTTAGTGTCTTTTTTTTCCTGTGCAAAATCATAGTCTAGTTTTAAATGCATTATTCTCTAGTTATACACACACAACTAAAGAAAGGACCATAGCATGAGTCTTACAATTTATCACACTATCACGTAATAGACAGAAAAAAAGTAGGAAAATCCAGACTCCATGGCATGTGATTGGTGGTAAATAGTGAGCTCTAATTTGGTAATGGTTGTGATTCCAGTTGGAGATATTCCGAACCGCAACCTGGTGGCTCGGTCCCAGCGCAGAGCGCAGAGCCGAGAAGAGCTGTCGTCGGTGGCGTCCTCTCACAGGCTGCAGCCCCAGACGCGCACCGTGTCACGGTCCATCTCGGTGCTGGCGCCGTGGAGACCTCGCCACTTCAAGGACAACATGGAGGTCCACTACGAGAATGAGGTGCTTCATACACGACGTGTAGTTGTGTCAAATAGCTAGTACACGCACACACAGGATGGTAGCGGTGATTGCCATCCCCACAACCTCCAATGAACCAAGAAGGAAATATAATTGTAACGCCTAACTCAAAAAGTGATTACCAGTAACTGTGAGATTTTACAGTCGGCAGATGTATTATTTATGCTTGCTGCTAGGTCATTCACATTATGTTTAGGTGTAAAATATACAACAAAATTTTAAATTTTACGAACTTTTATTAATAATTTAAGCACTGAAGAAAAACTGTCATGTATAATATCTCCTGACAGTAAAAAGCACTGTAAAGTTCAATTTTATTTTGACTCTCACATAATTTTGGTAGTGAATTGGGCTTTTATGATCGACTGATGTAGTTATATAAACCAGTTTTGCTACCGTAGTATTAACTGTGTCATCTTAAGGGCCCTGCCTACCGGCTGGCAGCTGCAAAATTTAAATAGGAAATCCCATGTTAAGGAAATTTTGTTTCAGTGCATTAATTTTAAAGATAAGTATTTCAAACAAAATGTATTCTTCAGAAATTTTTTAGGGGAAGATCCCTACAAGCGTATATTTTCAATATAGATAGGCATTATGTACTTTTTTTGTAAAACATAAATTTAAAAAATTCTTTGCAAACAGGTTACATGTTATAGAAACATCTCTGCTGTAAGGAACTTCTCCTAAAAAATTTGTGAAGAATACATTTTGTTTGAAACTCCTATGTTTGAAATTAATGAACTGAGGCAAATTTTCCTTAACATGGGATTTCCTATTTAAATTTCACAGCTGCCAGCCGGTAGGCAGGGCCCTTAAAACTGCGACGTTTCCTACACAAAGCTGTAGCAGGTATGTAGGCAAAATAACAATGTTAAATTACTGGTTTGTGTTACCCATGCCTAAAAAAAAACAATAGTTCAAGACACAAATGTTATAATTAAAAAACAATCTACACTTTTTTTTACTGCACTATTTCAAATTTAGATTACATATTTAAAGGAAAAATGTTTCAGCAGAAATTATTTATAAGTCCTGCATTGCTACACTTGGTCTGCCCGGTTCTGATAAAAAAGCATAAATTTTGCATGCACCGTTTAAACTAATGTCAAGCACCACATTTAGTAACAAAGGGCAATGCAGCAAAAAAGTTATAAGCTTTTACATTTTATGTAATCTTAACCATGCTATTTCTTCTAATGTAAAACATATTTCAGGCTCCACAAATGCTGTGAGTGTAAATCAACGCCAGGAGTACTATGTTCCAGCTCCCCAACAAGGGCAGTGGAAAGCCACCGAAGGTTCCAGCGTCCCAACAGACCAATGGGGCATCCACGATGAGCCGCACCATGAGGAGGAAGACGGAGGACTCTTCGAGGGCCAGCCCACAGAAACAGAAGGTCAGCAAGGCGATGTCGGTGGAGTCGCTTAGCCGGCAGGACAATGCAGCAGGACCTCGCAGCCAGGCCGCCCCCAAGAAGCGCAACCTGTCCACGTCCATCGAGTCGCTGAGCCACAAGAACGGCACCGCCGCCAAGACTCAGCAGAGTCGCATGTCCAAGAAGAACTCGGCCTTGAACGCGTCCGCAATTGAGCTGAGCAACAGTCGCAGCTACAAGAGTGGCACCGCGAAGAAGATCGGCGACAGCAAGAAGAACAACAGCGCCAAGCTGGCCCGCTCCGCGTCCATGCCGAAGGACACGAGGGCATCTGGATGGTTCAAGCTGAAGAGCAAGAAACAGGCGACGTAGACGAGCATCGTGGCTCGACTCGCGTGAATCACAATCACTGCTCATCGTAGCATTAACACTGGTTGCGGTGGGCTGAAGTATTTTGCAGCAAAGCTAACACCTGGTCGCCATGTAGGGACACGCATTAACATCTCGCAGCATTTATAAGTGCCTTAACTGATCAAAATCAACTTGGCTGGTAGGGGACGTAATGCACGCAAAATGCTCGGCGTGTGACCGCACTAATGGACGATGGTTGGTGTAGCTGTCGTGACAAAAGGCTGTGATGATGTTTGGGTTTCCAAGTAACATGTTTAATTACTGTGGAGGGCAAAGTAAGCTCTCTCTGGAGTTTTATACTAACACTTTGAGAAGAGCGCAGACTTTGCTGCAGGACAGAGCAAGCTATAAAACATATTCGTCGAAGAAGGACCAACATAGTCAATATTATGGTACAGCTTTCCTTATTTTAGTCCCCCTACGCCTTAACCTCAAATAATGCATTACAGTGAATTTTAGGTTAAGAGAGACATGATCTCATGATGAGAAAACTACCCCATTATTATTCTTAACTGTGACATCTTTGCTATTAGTAAGACAGTCCTGTGATGTCTTGAGTTATAATTCAAAGTGTTCATTCAGCAAACAAACTGAAACATTAATTTCTCCATAATCAATGCTGTAAATACTAGCACACTTTCTTATAAGTGATAACACTGTAACATAATTGTAACTATAGCTACCGAAATTTGATCGAGTGTAGATTTATATTGCTCACCAAATTGGTTCCTAGAATCAGATTACTGGAAATTTTCCAGCAAAAACATTTCCAGAGAGTGGAAACTACTATATAACTATTGTGTAGAGGTACTTTTATGTAAATATGTTCATTAACACGTAAAAAAAAACAATAGTTTTTCTTTAGGAAAAACAAAATCAAACAAGAATGATGTAGCCACATCAACTGTAAATTGTACGAATCGATGTAAGCTATTCAAGTCATGTGTTTTAATGGCTATTAAAGTAATGTGTGTTAATACATTTAAAATAAACTACACATAAATGACAATAAATTACACGTGAATAACAGAGAGATGTTAGTTATATTAGCACAAGAAGTATCAACTTGCAACTCCGCAAAGGAAATTTACAAGGATTCTCCTTTGCATTATGTCCTGCTTCATTAACTGAAATTAAAAAAACTATTTAACTTTTAAACATTATTAAAAGTGTGTGAAAGGTTTCAGAATCATGGTGCTTACTACTCGTACATTATTAACAATAATATGTGTAACATGATAGTAGTCGGACTATATGTTAGTAGCAGTAGGTTAACGTCCAGTTCACTGGACATTCGGAGTATACATAGCGCGACTTGTCAGTAACCATCGCCGTTACTTGGAGGCGACAGAGCGGCTCTATGAAACATCATCATTGCGACTGTTGTGATGCACAAATGAATGTCTTCCAATGAACTTTCAGGCATTTGTGATAAATTCCTATCCGACATTCTACTTGAAGACGTGTATTTCTGTGTAGTTTAGATTTAAGGCTCATTAGTATCATTAATATGAAATACTGAACAACTTTAAGTAATAAATTTTGTTGGTAACTTTTTTTTAATATTAATACACTGTAGTATGTCTTTTGTTCCAAGTAAAACAATTTGTGCAGTGAAGGGTCATATCATCACAATAACTAAATTTTAAAAATTTTCTGTTCATTCTCTTGCCAATGCTAACGAAAAAAAAATTTTGTTAAATGTAAGTCTGATGGAGCACTACGGATAGAATATTTCAACTGTTATACAAAAATGCAATNCTTTCCTTATTTTAGTCCCCCTACGCCTTAACCTCAAATAATGCATTACAGTGAATTTTAGGTTAAGAGAGACATAATCTCATGATGAGAAAACTACCACATTGTTATTCTTAACTGTGACATCTCTGCTATTAGTAAGACAGTCCTGTGATGTCTTGAGTTATAATTCAAAGTGTTCATTCAGCAAACAAACTGAATCATTAATTTCTCCATAATGAATGCTGTAAATATAAGCACACTTTCTTATAAGTGATAACACTGTAACATAATTGTAACTATAGCTACCGAAATTTGATCGAGTGTAGATTTATATTGCTCACCAAATTGGTTCCTAGAATCAGATTACTGGAAATTTTCCAGCAAAAACATTTCCAGAGAGTGGAAACTACTATATAACTATTGTGTAGAGGTACTTTTATGTAAATATGTTCATTAACACGTAAAAAAAACAATAGTTTTTCTTTAGGAAAAACAAAATCAAACAAGAATGATGTAGCCACATCAACTGTAAATTGTACGAATCGATGTAAGCTATTCAAGTCATGTGTTTTAATAGCTATTAAAGTAATGTGTGTTAATACATTTAAAATAAACTACACACAAATGTCAATAAATTACACGTGAATAACAGNGCTATTAAAGTAATGTGTGTTAATACATTTAAAATAAACTACACACAAATGTCAATAAATTACACGTGAATAACAGAGAGATGTTAGTTATATTAGCACAAGAAGTATCAACTTGCAACTCCGCAAAGGAAATTTACAAGGATTCTCCTTTGCATTATGTCCTGCTTCATTAACTGAAATTAAAAAAACTATTTAACTTTTAAACATTATTAAAAGTGTGTGAAAGGTTTCAGAATCATGGTGCTTACTACTCGTACATTATTAACAATAATATGTGTAACATGATAGTAGTCGGACTATATGTTAGTAGCAGTAGGTTAACGTCCAGTTCACTGGACATTCGGAGTATACATAGCGCCACTTGTCAGTAACCATCGCCGTTACTTGGAGGCGACAGAGCGGCTCTATGAAACATCATCATTGCGACTGTTGTGATGCACAAATGAATGTCTTCCAATGAACTTTCAGGCATTTGTGATAAATTCCTATCCGACATTCTACTTGAAGACGTGTATTTCTGTGTAGTTTAGATTTAAGGCTCATTAGTATCATTAATATGAAATACTGAACAACTTTAAGTAATAAATTTTGTTGGTAACTTTTTTTTNTTTAAGGCTCATTAGTATCATTAATATGAAATACTGAACAACTTTAAGTAATAAATTTTGTTGGTAACTTTTTTTTTAATATTAATACACTGTAGTATGTCTTTTGTTCCAAGTAAAACAATTTGTGCAGTGAAGGGTCATATCATCACAATAACAAAATTTTAAAAATTTTCTGTTCATTCTCTTGCTAATGCTAACGAAAAAAAATTTTGTTAAATGTAAGTCTGATGGAGCACTACGGATAGAATATTTCAACTGTTATACAAAAATGCAATTTTAAAAAGAAAACCACTCGTTTTTCAAAATGTAAGCTGCACAGGAACTGTCAGCCAGAACTTGAAAAATCTCATAAAATAATAAAATGACACTAAGGCTACCATGTAGCCGATACATCCGGTAGGGAAACACCAGCTGTACCGAACCCAGAGCAGACGCTATGTTCAGTTTGCTGTCTGGTGCAAACTCTGGCAGCAGTCAGCATCTCAACTACAAATATCAACTCCACGGTAGATAAAACTTTGACACTGCAGAGAATTATAGTTACTGAAATGTTAATGTAAATAATATTTTTTTTAAAAATAAATGTGACTTACAAGTAGTTTATCACAAAATTATTTTCCTACCGAAATCCTCTCCAGAATATTACGTCCTTCCAGTCTTTTCCTAATTTGCGTGCACACGGGTACTACTGTGTTCATTTGGGCTCAGACCAAGAAATGGCGCTGGCAGTTTTCATGAAGTTGAGGTCAATTGATTCATAAAACTGTAGCACAACTCTTAATAAAAAAAGTTGTTTGATTTTACTAATAAAGCGGAATTTAATATGTAAGTGGCTGGGCATTCAGGCAGTAAACACAATAGCATTAAACGTAATGAAGTTGTAAAGTTCCGTTGTGGGAAACGTTCGCACTATATTTTATTATAATGCCGCACAGTTGGGCGCCATATTGTAATGTTCCGTCTTTTACTGTTACAAGCGTATATTTAATAATATAGCAGCCTCAAAGGTTAGGCGCCATCTTGTAACGTTNTTTTACTGTTACAAGCGTATATTTAATAATATAGCAGCCTCAAAGGTTAGGCGCCATCTTGTAACGTTTCGCCGCCTACACTGTCGACTGTTTACTTGCCACGGCTTGCTCAGGGTAGAAACACGAGACTCATAGAATTGAACATTATTAATTAAGAATGAAGAAGTTCCAAATTAGTTTGTTATGTACTTTGTTTATTTAACTATTTATTTAACACTCAGCACCACAGTTCACAGAAGAAGTCCAAATTGCAGAGTACGAACCTTACAGATAAATATAAAAGTACAAAAAACAGCGCCACAGTGGTTTCCGTGTATTAACGTCTCATGAATATTAGCCCGAATAAAGAATATCTGCTGCTACCTCCCACACCGGCTGAGAAATGAAGTAATACAGTCTAGTGGCCGATGTGGGGGTTCTAATCCTGCCCGAACGCGGCCTAGGCTAGCATTGCATGATACTTCTCGACTGCGCTGACCTGCCCTCACGGGCGACGTGAAGTAACTCTCTCTGACGACTCTCAACCAATAAGACTCCCTAAGGGTGCCAGCTAGATGCCTATATCCTACTGCCTATCCCCCCTCTCCTGTGATAACGGCCTGGCCACGGCATCTGCCAGCAGCGTCATCACGAACTGCACGTGTCCCGCGCTCAACACAACGTTATCATAACTGACTGCTCCGTACGAACTACTCCTGCGCCGTCAACATTAACAAACTTCGCAGTCCACAAAAACTTGTTGACATTGCCTAAAACTGCGCTGGGGGAACTATAACTGTTGACGCATTCAACATCCCGATAATCTAACCTCTCGTTTCTTATAAAATTTGGATGACGCAGTGAAACTGCGCTGAAGGAACTAAATAATGCTGAGGTTTCAAAAACTCCAAAGTTCGAAACGAAAACTGTAACCAGGACTCCTGATAAAAACTTAACACGCAGACGTCCGCCCCTTAACCTACAAATGCACACGTCCGCCTGATAAACTAAGACGGGAAACTGGCCACCACGGCTTTAAACTGAAACACGATAAAAATATTACGAAGCTGTCCCAAAGCTTCACAAACACGAAAGAAGTTTACACCCGAGTCCCGAAAAATTCAGAATACTGCGTCATTACAAAGTGCATCAATGTGCATAACTTTCAGCAGTGCAGTTGGCATCACTGCCTGGTGGCAACAGAGAAAAAAACAGCGTGTGGATTGGTTAGATATCGAGGAAAAAAAAGACACTTGTTCATCTAGTGGTCTGCAAGCACACCAGCTCTCTAAACATCCAACTCTGCATATTAATTTGTTTTAAAACACCAAATCATTTCATTCCTGTGGAATCGCAACAAGTAATGTAGTTCTGTAGCAACTGTGACGCAGCCTGGACGGAAGAGACTTTTAGAAGTATGGCGGACATTCAAAACTGGAAGATGAGAGTTCCGATAAATAAACACTTAAATAAAGTCTGGTGACACGAACATGCGAGAATATAACTGAAAAATCTACGGGCGCCAACTTGTCTAGATAGCTCGACAAGTATCAGACGCTACGTTCCTCAGGAGTCGTGGGCCGAACAACCACGTGGTGGAGTGTCCCCTCTCGCGCGCCTTGATTTCACTATTATGGACGCGGTGGCACTCTGGGATCCCAGTTATGCCCCCGTGATAAACATGACACAGGTTTCCTGGAGTGGGCCAGGACCCTACACTCGAACACGTTGCTCGAAAGAAACAATCAAAGTAAGTTTTAAGAACTGAGTTTTATTGAGAAAACGCGTGCATTTAGAGACACACATTTCGTGAAACTATTGAACGGGCCTGGCACAGAGGCCCGCCAGTGGCCGACGCAAAGCAGAAGAGCCTGTACGGCAGATGAAAATACAAGTTATAACTGTATCAAAGCTCCAGGGCCGCGAGTCAACGGAGCTTGTGTAACAAACACGGGGTAGGAAATGTCGAGAAAGGTCCAGAGTGCATACACTATTGATATGCTACTTGTCGAGTCGAGAAAGTTGAAGGCTCCCCGTGATGCGATGCGTGTGCAGACACCGAAGTCCCGTTGAATCAGACTGACGAGCTGGCCATGAGAGCGTTCCAAGTCCCATTACGGGAAATTGTAATAATACAATTACAAGAACAAAATTGTATATAATGTTGGACTGCATTTAGAATGTGGTTCGTATGGCTTTGGAGCTGTGTTTTGCTTCTTAGAGTTCAAATAAATATTTGTGAATGCAATTAGCACTGACACACAAAACACTAAGTACACAGGAACACTTCAATTAAAATACTACAAGACACAGACAGTTTTGCACATAATAATTAACTATGTTTATGTTGCATGGACTTGCATAAGAATCTAGGTCTGTTAGGTTCACGAGGCTCTGTGACTGGAAGTTGGATAATTAACGCAAATCTTCTACAATAATTGCTAAAACTGCTACTGGATAACACTGATAATTAAGTATGAGCCTCTTTAGATGCTTATCTTTACATTACACATTGAAACCAAAAAGACATGTCACTAGAACAATGGCTCGTAACCTGTTACTTTAATGAGTTTCACTAAGATAACAGTTACTGGTCAGTTTCTTTTTAATGCTGCAAATTCTAAAAATAATAATTATTCCTTGATTTACTGTACAAAGGTCTCACTTGATTGCAGCAACCAATAAGCAAACGATAGTGTCTCGAGTGTACAGATATAGAATTGTAAACTCTAGCCTGCTGTCAAATCCAACTGCAAAATACGGCTAAAATGATCTCACATGTCAAATAGGGTAACATTACAAAATTTAATTCGCAGTAATACAGCGATTAACCTTGGAATCATGTTACACAATTTGTTCAGCACTCGTAATTTACACAGCAAAACTAACTCCGAGCCTGGAGTTAATCAAGAATTCAAGTTGTGTTTGCTGACACAGTCACGGATTGCAATAAAGAAGATGATAAGAAATCCGGGATAACTGGACCACCCGACAGGCAGTGGTAAGTAATGAGCTGGAGGCCAGCGTCCATTTGCATACACAAAAAACTGGCTGATGTGTACCAGAGATATTCAAGGCACTGTACTGCGGGGCAATGGAATTTCCCCTCCGGCGAGGTCAGCTGGTGGCTGGCGAACACTAACCAGTACAGTCGGGTCAGCAGCAATAAGCACACTTGCACTACATTTTTACCACTGATATAAGAAAAGCTTCTTGAATTGCAGATACAGTAACAAAACTGTACTAAATTAAATTAATTATACAATTCCAATTTGACATATTTTTCTAGAAAGAAAAGCATGAAGGTCACTTTCCCGTTTGTCTGGGAGCATGCAACATTCCCTTTAAATTTGAAAGAACTAAGATATGTATTTAAGAATTTAAAGATGGATTGTTCACAAATTTGGGTTTTGTTCAAAACTGGTTACAAAATACTGGCACATAATAAATAATTTGTATCTACACCAAAAATGCACTTGATTAAAAATCTATATCACAAATGCACTGTGATTATTTTATTTTACACTGTAATTCAACACCAGAACAAAGCAAATTTAATTCTCATACAACCATTGTAATAACGCCAGTCGGTTCTCAATAATATTCCAGCCGCGTATTTTATTACGCAAAATACAGTTCTTCAACACCTTGGCGNTAACGCCAGTCGGTTCTCAATAATATTCCAGCCGCGTATTTTATTACGCAAAATACAGTTCTTCAACACCTTGGCACAAACCGGGCAAACTCGGGTTCTCCCGAAACACCATTTCTAAGTAAACTGCCCGAACTATTGCAAGAATGAATAATCCATTATATGCTCGCGTTTCTCCTAGTTGCGCTACGCTCGCCCACATTAGGTCAATACCCTTGTCCCGGAGCGAGAACTACACCGATCAATATTTCGGTACACACAACCCGCCATCAAACAGCAGCTTGCGCCAGCCTGGCGTGAGGAGTTCCCAATCAATAATCTGNCCCGCCGCTACGCTGCAGCACCGCAGGGTCCGAACAACTATCGCAACCCCGCGGGGGCCACCACTAGTATCGGCTCGCAAAGACAGAGAAACCAACCCAACAACCACGCCTTTGCTATCAGCGTGGCCGCATATTGAAATAACACCAGCTTTGCAATGTACACGCACAGTGTGACGTAATAATGTCACATTGGCAAGTGGCAGTATCTTCATAGAAAAGTTAACAGCCCTGGCAGAAGAGAAGGTGATATTGAGTGGTGGTGCTGTTCGCCGTGGAAGTACACAAGGGGTCACCTAGTAATCTGCTGCAGACCCTGAATCACCACCGTCACATAACACTACCTGTACACAGGCAGCGCTACGAGTGGATGTCAAACGGTCCTTTCAGTGATCAGTTTTCCTCACCGAGGGAAAGTTCCAGAATGCATCCCACTACTGTTCACACACAGCATCAAGGTGCGTTTGGCACTGAAACCAACCCTCCCAAACAGCAGTTTGGTACTGGCACGTGGCAAAAGGTACAAGTTTTGGTAGACACTGAGGATGAATCGTGGTGAGTACCAGTGCATACGACTGAACGATGTTTACGTACCCCTTGAAGAAGTCTCCCGGCAGCTGATCCCGGAAGGGCTTGAATACCATAAGCCACCTGCCCAAAGTAGTTCACCATTCAGCTGTTCTGGGCAGGAGGAGCCTGGGCCAGAGGAGGTTCAAACCACAGAGGGGAATTACGGTTGGATGCCTGGCCGAATATGAGTATTAGATAACTGCTTCAGCACATCTCATCCCAAGGAAAGTAGGAGGACCAGATTTCTTTCTCCGGAACATCCTATCCCAGACTTCTTGGGCATGATACCGGGAAGGTTGGGGGAAAGGTGGCTTCGACATCCAACCGTACTCCTCCCCATTTGCACGCTCAGTAAAAGATGGCCGTAAAGCACGAACCAGCACTGGACATGCCGTGCCAACGAGGTCCCCACGACCACAGTCGTGTACAACGGTCCATCAGCACCTACCCTCAGGACGTCCAGATACCCGAGGCTCGCTAGTGAGTACCTACAGACACACAACTGTCGTAATTCAAATAATTCTATACTACCACCTACAGAGTTCTTACACATTTTTTAGATGTAAATTTAAAGATTTTCCAAGTACTCAAATATACAATTTCAAGGACTAAAATCTAAATTAACCACTATCTAGTAAATATTTATGGTTTCACTTTACATCTTGAAGTAGAAATATCATGTATTTGAAATCCACAAGTTAAAAAATGTTCATAAAAATTAATATTAACGAAAACTTAATAAAAATAGAGAAAAACTTGAAAAGGACTTGAAAACAACAATTATTTTACCATCATAAATTCACTAGTGCAATGCAATCAATTTTTCAGCGTCAGCTTAGGCTTTGCAGTTTAATTACAAAGGTTCAGCCGAATGTGGCAGCCGCCATGCCATTCCGAACATTTCACAGTGATGAAATGACCGTTCCACCCACCTCGCCAACGGCAACACTGGTTTGCCAGACACTGTATACAAGTTGTAAACACCGACATATGACCTATGTACGCATTGGGAATGTACAATAATGCGCTGCACCCTTTTCATTAAACTACGGTGACGATAAATTTATGTTAACCTAGAAATTCACTGACTTTCAAGATCTAGCATAATTTAAGGACTATTCAAGGCCTTGAAACCAAACATTCAAAATTCATGGAATTTCAAGGACTGCGAAAACCTGGCATCCATCCCTGACCAGCAACTACTCGCATATTCGCCAGAGCTGGCCACCACTCCGTTGACGTCGCAACAGGCAGCATGCCGCCCGGTATAGCGTAGAAGACAAATAATTTATTTATGGGCAAAAGCCAGATTCCTTCCTAGGGAAGTATGAAAAGGCAAGCACCGGAAGAACAGGGATTGAACTCCATTTATTCAGCCAGTAAAGCCCTCCAAACTCTCAGGCCGGGCGTACATGTACCGATAAAAGTGGTGTCTGTGCCGACACATATCGGAGGTACCAGAAAATAATGTAATGTAACAATTGGGCTGTACACTGGGCTGACATGACACAAATATCATGATGACTGCCAACGTTATGTACGTGATGTCAACCACCCCGTCATAACACACCAATATTGGTGCACAGAGCAGATGGGCACTCATCTGGTTGGCATTGTTTTCGTAGAGTCTTTCAAGAGTTCCTTGCATTGTGTGAGGCCGTAGTGGTGGCTTGCCTTGAATGTTATTGTTTGGAATTCGTATTCAGAATGTACTTTAGAATACTGTAGAAATATTCATTCTAAATTTCCTCTCATCTGCTTGCAGGCTCCCATGTAGAAGAGAATATATGGTAAGTGCCTTCAAACAGTTTTTGCAGCTACAATTGAATGCTTCTTGTACTCTTTTTCCCTCTGCTTTTGACGTTTCTTCCAGAGAAGAGGTAAACAACAATTAAAACTGCCTATTCCACACGGGAGTCACGTTGTTCGCTTCGCATTACTCACGAAACTGATCGCCTTGCAAGTCCCAAGCCCCAATACAGATGTCAGTATGTGTACAGCAGTCCCTTCTGATGTAAGTGCGTCTAACACCAATTTTATCGGAATGTGTACGCCTGCCCTAGGCTGAAAGAGTTTGAACCAGTGAAACACGAGAGTGGCCAGAACAACTACTAGAGTTTAAGCATGAGCTGCAACACTCCCCTGCCTCACTTATCTCGCACTGAAGGACAACGTCACGACCCCCAGAGACACAGGACATAAAATGAAAACCTAGCAAGCTTCTAGTATAGTTCATTTCATATAAGAAGGCCACATTCTAACAGTCAGTGAGTGGCAACTTAATGTATTCAAAACAAATAACGTGCCATTTACAAAATCCTGTATCAGCTGATGCACGAACGAACAAAAGTTAATACTACGCTGGCTATTCTGAGAGCAGTGCCGAAGCACATCACACAAGCAGAAAATACTCGGATAAGAAAGAGTTCGTAGATTAATTAATACATTTTATTTTACGTGGTCATAAAACAGCAGTTTTTAGTTTTAGAAACAAAACTTCGTGATAAAATAGTAATGTATAGGTGTTCAAAATGAGATGCACAATAAAACATACGTATCCAAATGTAACGACAAAATTCAAAGTTTCCAGACTCTCCAACCATGTGCTGCCATCTTGTGAGTTACAAGCGCACCATCTGTTGCAACATGCCCTTCCACGCCATCTGTTATCCATATCCCGAACTACACCCAGAAACAAATTATAGTTTTGTTGTTTAAAATAACATATTTACGCGCATATATGAATGGTTTTATTTTCCCGCGAGCTCTATATAATTTTTAAAGTAACATATATTTTGTGTACCGCGTTTACGAACGACCCTACACACGTCCACCAAGCTCCGTTTACGAATGCAGCGCCACCCAAGCAGTTCACCAATTGCCACACTTAGCAGCACCTCCTGGACGCGCTGACTCGCCACATCAAAGCCTATTCTTGACACACCAGTTGATNTCAAGAATGTGGCCTTCTTATATGGTACAGAGTACAACCAGTCTCACAGTAATGAGACAGCCTACCATATCACAGATAAATTATTTGTTCACAACCCAGACTGGCAAAGCTACCCATTTCTTCATTTTATCTGCTTTTTCACATCTGCAAACAGAATAAAATGTGAAACTGCAAATGAGTGTACACTCAGTGTGTCCTGAATGAAAGTAAAATTTATCTGCCACACATCTAATTAAAAACAATGAAGAGGAAAGTAGGCACTCTGTACATTTAGCGAAGGAAATAATAATAAACTTACCCTAAAATCTCATTTATATAACACTGTACATTTGTAAATGATCATTACATCCCATAACTGACTGCATCAGAGTATAATAGCTCACACTTAAAAAATCATTTGCCTTGCCAACATTTTTACGAATGCTAGACATTTCAATACAATCTATTTTGATTCAATGTAAATCATTTACAATTCATTCAACACACGCAATCATTTTTAATTTTAAGTTATTTAAATGTCTTGTGCATCATTTTGCTGCACTAATTTCTTTTTCAGTTTCTGTCGCTTTCTTTTCTCACTCTTTTTCAATCTTTTGAGGTCCGCATCAACAACTTTGTTACCGTCAGCACTCGACTCTACGGCAACAATGCTTCTTCCCTCCTCCGAACTATTAACAAGTTTTCGATGTCCTATTTTCTTTTTCTTTTTTTGCCTCTTGAGGTCCAAGGCAGCACCAAGTTTGTCACTCCCTGTCCTTGACTGTAGCGCACCATCGCTCCCCTTGCCAAAACCATTCACCTCTGCGGCTTTGACGGTGATCACCTCCCCTCGGGTGGGGACACTCCAGCCCTTGGTGCACTGTCCAGACAAAACCCACTCTGCGGAGACAGCAGCCGATGCCACGAGCTCCAGGGGAACCTCCCCCATGTCCCTCTTCCTCCTCTTCGCGGCGCTGCGTGGCTGCACAGGGGTCGGTGCTCGCGTGTCCTTGTGCTCCAGGACATACGATGACCCCGAGAACAGCTTGATTCCACTACCAGTTTCAACTGCATTCTCATCTGCAGGGGACGTCCGCTCCACTTCCTTCAGGGTCCTGAAACGTGATGTTTAATTTTTAGCACACCAATGATGCCAGACTTAACAGAAAGAATATTTAGGTTGATCTACGTAGAAGTTTTGCTGAAGATTCAGTGAAGCGTACGAGACACATTTATCCCGGAAAGAAATGCATACGCACATATCTGTTATATCTACAACACTAATACTATATTCATCAAATGGCTTGTGCTCACATTGGTAAATGATTTCCTACGCAATGTTACTTTTACACCTGCTGGTTATCATTAAAGAAACTATACAGGCAAAACTGCCACACACATACTGCCTTACTCAAATCAGTCACTGCGACCATTTGAAAAGTTTGTGCCAGCAGATAATTGAACCTATGCTAATTGTAAACATTTCACAATGATAATACACATTTTAGGTGAATCTACGCCCAGGTAGATTACATATAAAACAGAAAAAAATTAGTAGTCGTAGATACATGTCAAAATATGTTAATATTATATTTCTGTACTTTATGCATTAAGGTAACTATGAAATTCATCTCAAAGACTTTTAGACAAGCATCACACGTTGGAAATTTTATTCTGTTACCAATTAAAGATTATAACCAGAATGTGCATACACTTTCCGCAACAAGAAATCTGTTGCGAATCGACATTCGGTGTGCCATATCAAGGAAGCCAGCAGGCCACATTTTTATGAAGATGCAATGGACAAGATTACGGAAAGCTTCACACACAGTTCACAGAAATAGAAGAGATGCGCCTTTCAGGAAAATGTGAAGTCCACATTTGACTGAGTGGCGATAAATGACTCGTAATGAATTCTGTTTCAGAAATGTTGTGACAAGAGTGAAAATGAACAATTCTGGACTCTTGAAGTTTTCATAGATGAGAGCACTTTCTACGTTACTGGTAAGGACAACATACAATTGTGGGATTGGGGGTAGTTGAAATACTGTATATGTACCTCCCTGAAATAAGCTTGCGACATTCCAGAAGTGTTGGTACTTTGTGGTATGTTTTGCACCCTCAGCAAAGAGAAACAGCACTGTCCTCTCTTTTTAACGGAGGAGTCCATCACTCGTTTTGCATGCTCCAATAAGTTCCTCATTCCTCAACCTGACAAAGACAATAAGGAAGGCTGCATTACGTCGCGACAAGACCGTGCACTCCCTTACTGCCCAAGAGAGAGGTTTCCACCAGGTTCGTGGTTTGGTCGTAACACACCAACACCATGGCCGCCTTGTACTCTGAATCTAAAACCTTTACCCGTGCATATTTTTCTTTTAAGGATCTGTTGAAGATTAAGTGTACATGCCACCCTGGCCTAAACATGCGGCCAAAGTCAAAACTCAAAATATACAGTTTTCCTGACATGACGCCGGGGATACTACATTGCATGTGGCAAGAAAATTAATTACACGTTGGATGTCTGCCACATAAGAAATGATAGTCTTACTAAACAATGAAATTCCAATGGAAATAAAATTACATGTGTTCAACTATATTTCTATGTTCTGAAAATGTTTTTTTCTCCTATCAGTTCACCAGTAACTCACCCTCAAGGTTTAAAGTTACTTTCGAAATACTGTGTAGACATAAATGGCACTTCTTGATTTTACTATGATAAATACTATAGCAGTGGATTTTCAGAACAAAAGTGTGGGATACGAAGAGAACGGTCGAGTGTATTGAGCAGAGGTGTAACGGATTACGCAGCAAGCGAGCGATGTAATCCAATGTATGCCTGTAAGTGAAATAAATATACCACAAAAAGTACGCTAAGTATTTATTGTATCGTAAAATGAACAGAACTGTAAGAAAAACTACAAAGAAAAATCAAAGAACATTTTTATTTCACTCTTTTAGACAATATTTGTACCTCGACTTGGGTAAAAGGTGTTTTCATAATTTACTTTTATTATTTATTCTTTCATAATTTTTAAAAAAGATATGTGTTTATTGTGAAATAAATACATATGTAATTAAATAATTACTTACAAAAAAAGCTGGAATAATTCTATGTTACTGTGACGGGCCTTGGCGTATGTTAATGAGGTAATGTCTACATAAGTAGTTAATCTCTGTGGACTCACTTGTCAATAACGTGTGCAAGATGCTTGGCTACGAACTTCTGGAACTCTGGTGTTACTCTGAGATCATTCAGGTCCTGCTCCTCGCAGGACTTCCTCAGAGACGGCTTGAGTTGCTCCTGGTCCACGCTGGGTCCTGCTGTCAACACACACATGCAGAGAAACAATTATTAATGAATGGCAGCACGGTAGGAAAGAAATCAAGATTGCTTCTATAGGATATAAAAATATTCACAGACGGTACTGCTTGCAGAAATAGCAATTTCTTGTTGGAGTTTTGAATTTAAGCATTTAAAATAGTACTACATCAAAATTATTTACGATTACTAATATCTCAAAAAATTTAGAAACGATAATAGTGAATCAAGTTGGAAAAATGTTTGCCGCCAGCGCGCTCTCTTGCAATACGCTGTCTAAACCGTTAAAGATGGAACAATATCATGTAGTAAAGAATTGCGTGGAATAAAAAGACCTAAAAAAAACTCAGCGGTAGCATATATCTATCTATAACAGAGTAATAAATGTTTTTACCATTTAATTCACCAATACGTTTATTTTTATAATATGTATAGAGTATAGAAGATTAACACTAAGTAAAATTCAACTTTATTTAAAAAAAAAAAAAACCTAAACAATAATTTTGTAGTCCACGCTAGTAATTTCAAAAGTCCATAATTTATTTGCCTAAATTTAATTTCAAATATACTGCGATTACAATCTGGTGATTTTTGTACGTCGATTTAGAGACTTTTTCACAAAATAGTCTAACCCCAAACTTCAGTTCAGCAAAATGGCGTCGCTGGCCCGCAACATGTCAGAATGCTGGTTGCCAATCAACGCCTGGTAATCTAATCGCCAGCCCGCGGCCCGGCGAATAGGGAACCTTCCGCAGCATGCAGTTACCAATCAGACGCACGAGCTTCATGCAGCCAATCAGAAAATTGGTACGCCCACTTCAAAGGAACCGCCACGCTATATCACTTCTGTATGCTTACCTATTCTGTATTTCTATCGTTCATTCCTCTATGTTCTGAAAGGAGTAAGAAGAGTGGTGGAGAAAATTTGAAGAATGTCACCCTTCTTGCCTGCCATCGAGCTGCAGAAACACGATAGTTATTTATAATTCACAACTTAACCTAGTTATTACCATGGTGAGAAATTTGATTCGCAGCTTTACTTTTATCGAACATATGATCATTTAAAAATGATGTGTCCACAGCTTCTTTTAAATGAGACGTATCTTCATCCGATTCATCTGAACTTGACATATTTAACGAACTAATACACGTGCGTCGTGAACGTCCGCTGATTCAAATGTGTATACACCTCATGTGTGGGTAGCATACGTAACCCAACGATCCAAAATTATTTACTTTTTATTCATTCATTTATTTTACGCTGATAGTGAAACTATTTTGACATTTTCAATAAAGTGCGCAGTTTCTAGAATATTTTGTAACCATGTAGAATCAAAGTTCAACTGCAGAAGGGAATTCGATTAGGTACATGTTTGTTTGTGAAGTTTGTTACAATGACGTTCATATTGTTTTTACAGCTGTTTCGCGGTTGTCAGAATGCCTGTTATGTTGACGTCTTTTGATAAATTTACAGAAGTAGGGATTAATGCGTGCATTACTGTATGGGCGTTGTGGAATAAAAATGCGATGTTGTTGTTTGTTTGATACTTACTCGTTAATTACTTGTTTTAAGTTCTCTTCGTATGCGGATCAGCGATCCTAACCTGTGTCCCAGTAACACAATTACGATGATTTTATGATTAGTTTGGTGCGAGTCGTATTCTAATGAAGATGAAAAAACTGACTGGACAGTTTCGGAGCACTACGTGGGATCCATTCGTCATTATCTGCCAAATGATTTCTTTGCAATGCATCATGTATTTCGGTCTGGGTCTGTGGATATGCATGGTGGACGTGATAGCTGGATCACCGCGGTCGTTGGACCACCTCTTCAAATACCAGGTTAGTTTTCGAAACACGCATGTGTATGCATCGTCAAACGTAGGGTCGAAAAGCTACTAATTTGGATATAGTGTAGTAATTGTAGAGTTAAACTGTTTTTGGGGGAAAAAATGTAATATTTTGGTAATTATGCAGTTAGGGGCTTTTCTGTAAAAAAAAAAAAAAAAACCAAAAGTGGTATATTTCCACACTACTGATTACTCAGAACACGAATATACTAGGGTCATTAACGTATGACTAATTTCGTAAAACGTGCCCACCTAACCTAACCCCACAACGAGTGAATCACTATTTTACATTTTTAAACTAACCCAGGATTGTAGGGTGTTAATCTAACCTACGATTGTAGGATTGTAGGGTTTTAAATTAAACAATGATTGTAGGTGGTTCTCATTTTGTCCTAACATAACCTCAACACCATAGCAGCTAGGACAACCTAGTACTACTGTTGGCTGCCGAGTTCACCTATGTTAAACTGAAATGGCAGATAACAGCCTGTCCTTGAGATAACGTTTCTCTTATCTTTCTGCTACGATTGTTATCTTCTTGTAGGTGTTATCTATGGCATTCTCTTATCAGTTGCATGTTACGTGCAAGTTACACCTTGCAAGAGTTGTTCATTCGCTGTTTAACTTCCCCCGAGAATAGACATACACCAAGATTTAGAGATACCTACACTCCTGACATGCATAGCTCTTTATGACAACAGAAACTTTTTAACCCAAAATCAAGCAACAACTGTACACCCAAAAAATACAATTCAATAATTATTAAGTTTAGTGGCTTTTCTGAAAAACACAACAAACATTAAAAATGATGATATATTTCTACTCTACTAATCACGTAGAACACGAATATACCAGGGACGTAGCTTTAAAATAAGTACAACATATTAAAAATAATTGAACAAAATTGCGAAATGAACAGTATAGCCAGTTTGTTTACGTTTCTGAAAGAAACGTCCTAGACCAACAAAAGTTGCATTAATGGGTTCTGCACAGCTTACCTTGTTAATATTCAAGAGGGCGTAATGTTAAAATAAGCAGAACATATTTAAAAAACTTGCGAAATATGTTTGTTTACGTCTATTAACGTCAGAGGAATTATACCAGCTCCCTACCTAGGTGAGTCAATTTACATTCTTTTGATGTGTTTTACGGTTCCTTTAAATCCCTACAATCCTACATTCGTAGGTTAGCGTAAAACCCAAACATCCTAGGTTAGTATAAAACCCTACTATCCAAGGTTAGCGTAAAACCCAAACATCCTAGGTTAGTGTAAAATCCAAAAATTCTAGGTTAGTGCAAAACCCAACAATCCTAGGTTAGTTAAAAAATGTAAAATAGTGATTCACCCATCGTGGGGTTAGGTTCTGTTAGGTTAGGTGGGCACATATTACGAAATTAGTCTGACGTTAATGCCCCTAGTATATTCGTGTTCTGCATCATTAGTATAAATAGAGTGGAAATATACCATTTTCCGTGAATTATTTATATTTTTACAGAAAAGTCCCTAAACTTAATAATTACCGAGTAAGGCTGTGTACAGGAACACTCCACACTCCGGGTGCTTCAGAACATTCTGGATAAGAGAGACTGGTGATATCTGGATTGAAACAATCTGGGACTGAATGCCTGAATGATACGAACTTGTCAAATATCAAATTTATAATTTTAATAATAATTCAGCTGATGTTAGAAAACTGTTTATAAAGACTGGTTTTAAGTGTTTCATTGTGTTAATTTCTGTGAGGTGAGGTGACAATTATGCAAATATTAGTTGTAAATAGCAAGTGCTAGTCATTTATTGTTGAGATTGTCATCGGAGCCCCTCTGATCCCAGCTTAGGGCTGTCCTAATGGCAGCAGCAGGAGTAGGTGGAGAAAATTTGGTTAATGTGAAGTGTATAGCAGAGTAACAAGTGTGGCGGTCGTGCTAGACACCACAGGAGATAGGGATGGTTGTTTAGCAGGGCGGGCGGGCTGGCCAACTCGCCAGCCGAGGCTACGGCGTAACGGTAAACCCAGCAGGCACTGGCAGTGACGTCACGTCGTCCATACTCTCAAACCCCTCAGGGCTAAGACTAACAGGGCATCGAAAACAAAATGGGGATGTNAAGACTAACAGGGCATCGAAAACAAAATGGGGATGTTGCAGACCTAAATGTCCAATGTAGTAATTAAAGAAATAATTATAATTGTAAATTTTGCCAGCACAGGTTTAATTGTTTTTAACTAGGGTTTGTATGTTAATATGCAGCCGGCGAAAGGCGCGCCTTTGGTCCTCCTTCCGCCCACCATGATGGGTAGTCTGGAAGAAACCGCGATCAAGGGAGGATGTGTGCGTCGCGTGGGGGCCCTCATGTTTGCCATAGATATAGTAGTGCTGTTTGGGATCATAAGTTAAATAACAATTTTTTGTTTTAGCCCCAATGCCCCTTGCACTGCGGCGGACTCGTGTAACTTAAATATTTTATTTTAATTCCTGCACCACGTGCGTGAGTGCAGGGATCTTTTACGCTTACGGGACCGGCCAACTCCGGTGGAGTATTGAATAGTTTTATATCCCGGCCAGTGAGGATCTCGTACTGGCATCCTATTAATATTCTCCTAGCACACAGCACACACTTCAATTTACCTGCTTAATCTGTATTTGGGACTCTTTTTTTTGTGCATGTGTTTTTCATTGTGCCATGTGTTCCAGTGTAACATGTAATTGTTGGGCAGTAAACAACCCACAGTAATTGAAACTGTGTTTGAGAGATGTTTCTGTTATAAGAGGACATACTGCGTAATCCCAACCGTAACTCAGCAATGAGCGGGCCTAGCCACCAAGTGGTAAGACCATGGTTGCCAGTGCTCACCGTCGCCAGGAGGCGAGCAAGTAGAACTCCACCCTGATTCACGCTCTCGTCAGTGTTAGCCCTGCGGCTAGCGGGCGCCCACGAACCCGCTGCCACATAGACTGCATTTTCTTAGTGACTGTGAGCACCACCCTAGCAGGGTCACAAACCCCCGACGACAAAATATTAAGTCTAGAGTATTTTTTCAATTGTTTGTAAATAAGTTAGGAAATTTTAACTCTTTTACCTTGATTAAGACCTCCGGTAATTATCTAGTTTAGGGGCTTTTCTGAAAAACACAATAAAAATTTAAAATTATGATATATTTCTACTCAACTAATGATGCAGAACACGAATATACTAGGGGCATCGCTTTAAAATAAGTGCAACATATTTTAAAAAATTGAACAAGTTTGTGAGATGACTGTTTCTGACAGTTTGTTTACGTTTATGAACGAAACGTTTTATGCCAACAAAAGTTGTTTTAATGAATTCAGCATAGCTTACCTAGTTGATATTGAAGCGGCCGTAGTGTTAAAATAAGTAGAACATATTAAAAAAAACTTGCGAAATATGTTTGTTTGTGTCTATTAACGTCAGAGGAATTATACCAGCCCCCTACCTAGGTGAGTCAATTTACATTCTTTTGGTGTGTTTTACGGTTCCTTTAAATCCCTGCAATCCTACATTCGTATTTTAGTGTAAAACCCAAACATCCTAGGTTAGTGTAAAACCCAAACATCCTAGGTTAGTATAAAACCCAAACATCCTAGGTTAGTGTAAAACCCTACTATCCTAGGTTAGTTTAAAACCCTAACATCATAGGTTAGTGTAAAACCCAACAATCCTAGGTTAGTTTAAAAATGTAAAATAGTGATTCGCCCATCGTGGGGTTAGGTTTTGTTAGGTTAGGTGGGCACATATTACGAAATTAGTCGGACGTTAATGCCCCTAGTATATTCGTGTTCTGCATCATTAGTAGAGTAGAAATATATCATAATTTTAAATTTTTATTGTGTTTTTCAGAAAAGCCCCTAAACTAGATAATTACCAGACCTCCATCCCTTAAAGCACCTGGCTATGCTAAACCCCGCATACTTGAAAAAAAATTGTAACTTTGGTGTCAAGTGGGATGGAGCCGTTAATTCACTTATTGAATTGTAAAGTAGGTTATACAGTAAGCTATTAATTATTAAAAGTATATAAAAGGACAGGAATCCAAGTACTCACAGTCTAGTACTTGTCGACACACACACACACACACACACAAAGAAGATGACACATTTTTCGCGTGGTTGCACAATTGCTACGTTTTGCTGGTTAGGCCAGCTTCATCAGGCGGCGAGTTGTAGGACACTGCAAAATGATGGAAGGGTACTGTTGGTAGTAAACCTAGCGGCCAGGTGGTGAACTAAGGTGCGGCGGGAAAATTGAAAATTTGCCTGTATAGGTGTTGAGTATGGTTTGAAGCTGTGATTGTCTTATGAGTCTGCCTGGATTTTGTTTTAAACTGATGAGTTAATTCCTGGCATCTTGAGTTGTCAGCTATTGCTTGAAGGTAGTAGAGCTCTCTCAACTCCGGTACTGTAGCAGGTATCAAAACCTTTGTTGTGTGATGCTGCTTGTGCTGCAACAGGTTTATCTTGTAGGTTGTGGATGTGACCATTAATTCTCTGCCTGAGTGTGTTGGTGGTGAGGCTGATGTATTCCGCATTACAGCGTTGGCATTGTAGCTGATGAATCAGTTTTTCTGTTGCACAGTTATAGTTGCAGTGGATGGGGTATGTACGGCTAGCGAGTCTGCTGTTGAAAGAAGTTGATGGTTGGTGGATGGCACAGGAGCCACAGCGTGGGCTGTTGCAGGGATGGGATCCTCTGGGGGTGATAGTCTGGTTGGCTGCAGCTTTGGACGAACCAGTTTGTTGCGGAGGTTGGGTGGCCTTTTGAAGACCAATCAGGGTGGTTTGGAGAGCAGATCTTGTGTTTGCAGTGAGGAAGCCAGAGTTTTGTATCGTGGAGAATGGTTCTGAATTAATTAGGCCTTTATGATACGGGACCACCAGGGGTATATCCAAGTTGTTGACCTTGGTTCGTGATCCGGTATTTGAGACGGCTTGCTGAATCTATTTGTGAACGAGGGGCCTGTGGTAGCCCCTGTCTACAAATACTTGCGCTATTTGTTCACACTGTTTATTGAGATCACTGTTGGTGGAGCAGATTCGTTTTGCTCTTGTGGCGAGACTGTAGGGTACATTTTGACAGCTACCACCAATACCATGCCAAAAAAAATCGCTAATTTCTTCAGTCTTTCCTTTTAATAAGTTTGTGTCCTTATCTTGAAAGTTATAAAATTACAGATTGTATATGGTTTATGTTGTTNAGTCTTTCCTTTTAATAAGTTTGTGTCCTTATCTTGAAAGTTATAAAATTACAGATTGTATATGGTTTATGTTGTTTCCACGTCCTAGGGATACAGTATATTACTCTCACATCTCCACATCCTTTACCCAGGGCAACCTTAACTGAAGTACGTAAGTGCATCAAGGTGTTGATGCCATTTAAATTATTTTACTTTAGATTGTTCATGGTTAATCAAGCTCTTTGGAAAGCCCTGCTTAAGATCTCCTTTTCTCCCCATCTTGTATCATTCCACCACACATAAAATTAGGGAAGGGTAGCCACACAAACTATAGGCACATATCTTGGATGTAGTAGTTATTGAATGTAAGTTTCCCACAGCTTTCAAGTCTGACTCGTCTTGCTCTGGTGCACTGTCCTGGGGTTGCCCGTTGTGAATCACCATGCATTTGTTGCATCAGCTAGTATTAGCAGTACACACATGTAGCCTCTCTAAGAGAGATGGTTCTGAAGCTACACATAAGGAGCCTAATAACTGGGTTGCAGATGCTTGCGAGAGCTTTGGCAAAAGTATTTCTTTATGTCCATAATCTTAATCTGCTATTGTTTCTGCAGCCATCTTCCACCACATAATTTTTCTTGTCAGTCCGCTCTGGCACAATAGCAGTCTTATTCTTGTATTTATCATTTTTATTTTTTCTTCTATATGTAGGTTTGCAGATTGTCACTGCCGCTGACACAAGTTTCTCTACGGTTCACCAGAAACTGTCTAGGTTTTTATACGAACATCTGTGTGTAATGATGTTGTGGTTTACATAATCGTGGGTTCTACCACGGCTGTCTTTAGCGGGAGGCCGGAGTGTTGAAATGTGGCAACGCCGTGCCCGCGGCCGTTCTCGCACCCCCATGGGTTGGTCCGGCCAGGCGCATGCTTGTGAAACACGTGTGTTTTGTTCATTTCCCTTGCTATTGTTTGTTCTGGTGCCTTGAAAATGTTTTATACAAATGTGAGCTTCACGCAAAAATTTTGCCACAAGTTATGTTGGTTTTTTTTTCCCGCTAAGAAAATGCAGAGGAAATGTTGTGTACCTGGCTGCTGTAGCAACTACACCGCGGAAACTAGTTGAAGCTACCTAACTCTTATTTTAGTTTCCAAGCAGAAGAGCAAAAGCTAAATTGGATTAGAAGCCTTCCTAGGGGTGACTGGGTGCCTTCAGCGAATTCCATCATGTGTACAAACCTTTATTGAGTGTGGCGTATTCAATGATTGAGATTTATAGAGGTAAGAACAGTTTTGTGCAGGAATATCCTAGAAATCGTCCCATGTTAAACAAAATGTGGTACCTGGTATTTTACCATCTTTATCGGTTTTCTTGAATAAGCCACAGACATCTCAGCGAAGTGACATCAAACAAGTATTTTCCATAAGGATGAAAAGGTCTTCTCAGCTCGGAAACATTTTGTGCAAGTATTCAAGTAATTGCACCTATTCCTTTAGTACAAACTGTTGTTGAGAATGCACATAAGTATTTAATGTGATATAATTACAGTGCAGTTAGAATTTCTGCAAGAACTATACTATAGCTTTGCAATAAAGAAAGTAACATTCTGTAAGCACAGTAGTTCATGCATTTATGATATACAACAGGTCATGTGCGTGCTACAACGCTATCATATTAAATAAACAGTCTGTTGGTTCTCCCACGCCCTAAGTACCTGCTACAAATACCTTATCGCCTAGAATTGTGGCATCTCCTAACGAGGGAAACTAAAACAACCACGNCCCTAAGTACCTGCTACAAATACCTTATCGCCTAGAATTGTGGCATCTCCTAACGAGGGAAACTAAAACAACCACGATAGTTAAGGGCCTAGACACTTGGGATAAGACTGTAGTTTTACAAGGTGATAGAATATATGACTATGCTGGTCTTAGTTACAAATGTGGAAAACTAAGTGGCGTGGCAGATAACGACGTTTCATAAGAAGCGAAGACTGCTGTTGCATACATGGTATCATTAGCTCTCTGCAGTTTCAAACAAATCGTTGCATTCTTACGAGTGAAAAACCTATCAGGCTGTGACTTACATAACATGACGGTCAAACGTCTTGAACATGGTAGAAGCACGTGGCTTGACTGTAGTAGCAGTTATTACTGACAACAGGAAAAAATACAATACGTTTAATATTTTCACAGCAGATTCTCTAAGAAAACATTTCGTACACTTTTCAGGTCACAATATGGTCTTGACTTATGACAGTGTTCATAATTTCAAAATGAGAAACAACTGGCTTAATCTCAAATATCTGGAGAAAACTATTATGTTTCCTGCCTTTAATGCAAGCAAAAGCAAACCGCTCCTTCAAGCAAGGTTTTAAGATGTAATTGACCTGCAGGTATAAAGAAGAATGCAATTATTTGGTGAAAACATCCCCACAACTAAATTTTAAAAGTCTGTCCTACTAATATTGAAAGGCAAAATGTTCAATTAGTTCAAAACATTTTTACAGTGTCAAATCTTGCTGCGTTAAAAACTAAGAAAAATGTTTCTGAGAGAATAACTGAGTATATAGACATAATAAAAACAGTGGTGGAATACTGTAAACACAAAAAGTTCTCTCATAAGTATTCTGAAGGAAAGCCCTTTTATAAGTGTGACTGATGAAAGAATTATATTTTTGCAGTAATGAGCATCTTGGTTGGAAATTTGGAAATCTCTGTCTTTGAAGTCAGATTGTTTAACTGTTAATACACTACAATCTGTTCACCACAGTACAATAGTTCTGGTGGAATTCATTCTGTATTCACGTCGTGGTTTAGGCACGAGTACATTCTCATAGGAAAACTACAGATTGACAATCTGTAACCCCGCCTGAGCCAGTACAGACTGCTATCAGGAGCAAACTATAGCATTTCCGTGGAGTGGATGGGAGAGGTTTGGGCGGCTCTTAACATCAGGGTCTTTAGAATCGATGAGGGTGAAGTGAGGTGAGTGTGGGACAGCACTGGAATGCAATGGTGAGGAAATGGGAGCCTCCTGAGAAAATCTGCCGACCAGCGGCATTGTCAGGCACGATTCCCACATGCAAAAATCCAGGAGTGACCCGGCCAGAGATTGAACCCGNAGCGGCATTGTCAGGCACGATTCCCACACGGGGAAATCCGGAGGTGACCCCGCCAGGAATCACCTGGTTCGCTACCGTGGAGGCAAGCGTTCTAGCCACTGCATCACCGCGGCCCCGTAGCATTTCAGTGCCGCAGTACAGTTGACTGAGTCGGAGGAAACACTTTGTGTTAGAAGTCTCTTGTGTCTACATTCTTCCTGATCGGACAGGTGAAATTTAATTTTGATGTTTTCAAAGATGTTTGTTATTCTGGTACCCGCAGTTCATCTTGTTCCTCAAATGACACAAATGAAAACTTGCAAGACTTCCCTCAATGTCGAACTGGGTAATGTCGAAGAAGAGCCTTCACTTTTGTATATTTGTGTTTATACTTCTAACAAATTAGGTATGCGTATCAGCTGTGGTTATTGTACTGAACTTTCCATTGATCATTTTACTGACCGTACAAATTTTTACGAACTTACCTAAGGCGGACCAAATATTATTAATTTATTTATTTAGACTTTATTTATACTGGCAAAGTTAAGGCTACAATGCCTTCTGTTACTCTTAACCAGGTATAAAATAATGTACACATATGTAAACATAAAGAGCAAGGGGAAAAAATACTTAAATTAACAAGAGACGAAACAGAAATATGATAGCTCAAATAGAATGAACTCTAAAAATGATCTGTGGTTTCCAATTATGTAACATATCCTGAGCAGGACAAGAGAGAAGCGGTTGTTGTACGTGTTGGAGTGACTACACACGCAGTAATGAAACTGTTAGTTTTTGAAAAGCACAAAAAAGAGGCCCTCGAAAATAAACACCAGAAGGATTTTTTTGTGGACTTAGCCAAACAGTACTTTTGCACGTTACAGAACTCGCAGAATTTGTGGATGTCGTGTGTCACTGTGGGAACTCTGTGAAGAATTTTATCATCTTCTCAACTTTGGACGATATATTTCTGAACAATTATTCAAGGCACCAAACGTTTCAGTTGTCGCGGAAAAGTAAAGCTCCAGAAAACAAGAGGAAGTTAACTCCGTGTGACATAACGTAGCAACACTTCGTAAAATCGTATCTGTACATTTTGCGTTATATTGGTTTCATTTATTTCTGTTGGTATGTAATAGTTTGCTTATAATATTGTGTCGTAACATGTTATTCGATTGAAGTATAGTCGACTTCATTTACTTGTAACTGCAGAACTGCCGCAAATAAATAATTTCAGCATATCTTTAGTCTATTCAGAAAAATTTTAAGCAATTAACAACAAAACTAGAAAATCTAAATGAAGTGACAATGTACTGTCTGTATAATAGAAATGAGAATCTTGCACATAACCTATATTAGTAAAACAGAAAATTTCACATATTAAAATAAGACTAGGAATGTAAAAAACTACATCCTGATTACTGCACTTTCTCTGTGAGAGACGATTTCATAACAAAATATAAACTTTTAATAAGTGTCTTATTGTATACCGATAATACGTACCTACATAAAATAAATATCTTCTTTACCCATGGTTACAATTGCCATGTAGAAATCTTGTCAGAAATATTTAAAAATCCTTTGAAGTGACGGAGAATGTTGAGTTTTTGTAAAAAAGACAATAAATATATACTTTAANAAACAATAAATATATACTTGAAGATTTATATACACTAGTAACTTGTCATTTGAAGTGCAGCAACTTTGGTATCATTATCTCAGTTTTTGTATATGCACTTGCCTGTCAACGTGCTGTCTGGCTCGGTCCCCGGCTTGCCTCCTCGACAGCGTTGTCAAGTTGAACACTCCAGCCTCCCACTAAATAAGGCAGTGGTTCTATTCTTTGGAATTCACACTACATAACACATGAATGTTTCTTGGAAATTAGGAGCATGTGTGAAAGTAAAAATTTAATCATACAAATTGATTTTATTATGTCAGTGATTTTATATTACTTGCAGATATTTTCTTTTAAAAATGTACACTCATGTCGGTAAAAATGCAAAACCATGAAGGAACCTTCAGAATGGAAGGAAATTTATCGCAAAATTGCCAAATAGCATTACAAGCAAACAATTATAGTTTGAGCGATGAAACGTTATATGCATCAAATCAAATCGGCCTTGGATTTGTTCCTGGGGAATCGCCTGCCAGGCTGCTTCTACCAGAGTCCACTCTTCATCTGCACTGGCTGCTGGATGAGAACGACAGGATGGTTGGTTAGTGACTGTATCCCAGGCATGTTCAGTACGTGATATCGCGTAAACATGCAGGCTAGGAAAGAAGTGGTACCTGCCTTGCTTCAAAGGCAGCGTGGACATTGTCTTGGTGGAATATGGCTCCAGGAGCACGCTGGGCAGGGCCGTCCTTGCAACAGGTGCGGCCACACGGGGCCTCGTGCCTGGGAAAAAGCATTTTTTTACTTATTAAATTATTTTGCATTTGTTTTGTCGGGAGTTAATTTTTTCACAATAAAATTTATGTATTTAAACATGTTGATTTATAAAATGTTAAATGTTGTATCACTAAAATATTAGGTGTTAGGTGCAGGTGCTCGAGAGCAGAGCATATTGTTCAAAAGGTGGTTGCATTGTGGGGAAGGGGGATTAACTAGTTCGGAAGGGAAGGGATTCGCAAAAGTTCTTGCACCTGGCCTCGCTTTCACTAAGAACGGCACTGGTGCTGAAGGAAGTGTAAGACCTCAGACTCCACGACTTCCCTGATGTAGCGTTTGCTGATGAGAGCGCCTGAAACTCCGTAGCAGCCAAGATTGCCTGCGATACGCAGCTGCTCCCCAAACCACGACCCATGCAATGTGACACTGGACGGTGCGTACTGGAATATGGCACTTGCCGTTGTATCATCAAATGTGTTTGCTGCAGTCATTGTAATCCAAGTTGAAGCAGGACTTGTCTGAAAATGTGACATGTTGCCGCTACGCATACCAGCATGTGAGTTAGCGAGCTCATTATAGTCTGAGGTATCTATGGTTCAAGCTCAAAGGAATCATCTACAAAGAAATACTTGCACGTGCTATCAAACATTGGAAGCTGACATTGTCAGACCTGTTGCAATGTGTTCCAATACTCCACTAACACTCGAGACCAACATGAATGGTTTGTCACTGCCATGTGGACAGGGTGTCTTGTCATCCTGTGGCATTGTCACATTTCTGAAGTCCAGTTCCTAGTTTTCAACTCATAGTGTTCCGTTCAGACAACAGCTTTCACACTTGCATCACAGGTGTGGCATTATTGTACCCCATACGAGTAGCAGTTTCATGGCATGAAAATTCACCTTCGTGCAAGCTAATCATTCAGGCCCTGTTCAAACTCCATAACATGCTTAAAGATTGCCCTTTCACATTACTGAGGCACACACATGCCAGAAGGAATGTGTATAGCTCATCGACTATGAACAGCTGTACTTGTCTGATCAACGGTCTTCTGTTTATATGCTCTTACACGTTGATTCAGAGGATGCTGCTGCATCTGATCATGCACAATCATCCTCAAATACTAATACATAATGTGCATATCGTAGCTTGATTCCCATTTCCTGCTAGTTTTGTTTCATTTACATGTTTTCTTCATGGTGTTCCATTTTTAACGGAAGAGTGTAATTCATTCATACCGAGAGTTTGTTGTTCTGAACTTAGTTAAACTTTAATCTAAATGTTGAGTGTTCAGTAGTGCTAATATTTTAATGTGTGAAGAAAAAAAAACCCACCCGAAATATTTAACTGTTAATTTTGTTTTGCGTGTGGTTTTCCAGGAGATCCACATCCACGACCTCGATGGCGNCACCCGAAATATTTAACTGTTAATTTTGTTTTGCGTGTGGTTTTCCAGGAGATCCACATCCACGACCTCGATGGCGAACTGATTATCGCTGCATTCGTTTTGAATGCATTGACAAGGTACACCTCTTATTGTAAAACCTCTTTGTTTTGTAGCATAAGGTGCAAGAAATTCTTGTGTACAATTTAAATGTTTAAAAAATAAACACAAGCTTAAGTAGTTTTCACTAGCACATTCTCAGATGAGTTGAGTGAAAATACGGAGGGAATTATAATTCCTTACTGCTCTTGNTGGGCAGGGCCGTCCTTGCAACAGGTGCGGCCACACGGGGCCTCGTGCCTGGGAAAAAGCATTTTTTTACTTATTCAATTATTTTGCATTTGTTTTGTTGGGAGTTAATTTTTTCACAATAAAATTTATGTATTTAAACATGTTGATTTATAAAATGTTAAATGTTGTATCACTAAAATGTTTGGCGTGAGGTGCAGGTGCTCGAGAGCAGAGCATACTGTTCAAAAGGTAGTTGCATTGTGGGGAAGGGGGATTAACTAGTTCGGACTCCTGTGGCATTGTCACATTTCTGAAGTCCGGTTCCTAGGTTTTCAACTCATCCTGTTCCGTTCAGACAACAGCTTTCACACTTGGATCACTGGTGTGGCGTTATTGTACCCCATACGAGTAGCAGTTTCATGGCATGAAAATTCACCTTCGTGCAAGCTAATCATTCAGGCAGGCCTTGCTCAAACTCCATAACAAGCCTAAAGATTGCCCTTTCACATTACTGAGGCACACACATGCCAGAAAGAATGTGTACAGCTCATCGACCATGAACAGCTGTACTTGTCTGATCAACGGTCTTCTGTTTATATGCTCTTACACGTTGATTCGGAGGATGCTGCTGCATCTGATCTTGCACATTCATTCTCAAATACTAATACATAATGTGCATATCGTAGCTTGGTTCCCATTTCCTGCGAGTTTTGTTCCATTTACATGTTTTCTTCATGGTGTTCCATTTTTAACGGACGAGTGTAATTCATTCATACCGAGAGTTTGTTATTCTGAACTTAGTTAAACTTTAATCTAAATGTTGAGTGTTCAGTAGTGCTAATATTTTAATGTGTGAAGAAAAAAAACTCACCCGAAATATTTAACTGTTAATTTTGTTTTGCGTGTGGTTTTCCAGGAGATCCACATCCACGACCTCGATGGCGAACTGATTATCGCTGCATTCGTTTTGAATGCATTGACAAGGTACACCTCTTATTGTAAAACCTCTTTGTTTTGTAGCGTAAGGTGCAAGAAATTCTTGTGTACAATTTATGTTTAAAAAATAAACACAAGCTTAAAGTAGTTTTCACTAGCACATTCTCAGATGAGTTGAGTGAAAATACGGAGGGAATTATAATTCCTTACTGCTCTTGATCATACGTTGTCTGACTCAGCTATAATTATATAATGCTAATTTTATAGAAATTTGTTTGTCATTTTACATTATAACCAAATTTTGACAGAAAATGTGATTTCGCACAAATGCCACAAGAATTGAGGGGGGGGGGGGTAGACATTAGGTGTGTTATTTCTGCTGCCCAGAGTTGCTCTTTAGTGTCGGAAATTCCCAGGTAGCTGTTTTGTTAAGTCCGGCAATTGCTGCACTTGTAAATTCTGGCTGCCTGTGTTGTATATAGAAGAGCATAGGGTGTTAATCTGGTAGATGAATGCTACCAAGGACATAAGTATCTCCATGTGTAAAAGTGTAAATTTTGACGAGAGTTTGGGAAGGTGCATAGCGGCTTTACCAACTGTAGTGCCTTAACTGAGGTTGGCAGACTTACTTGTTATGTGTAGCGTGGTGGCAGGCATGTGTGTGATGTTGGTTGTGAGCTTCTGCAACTGTTCACTACGTGATTTCATGACATGCCGTGGCTTGTGTGTCACTGGCTATGGCATCCGGACGAGATGTCTAACTGGGTGTTGGCAAATTGTTTAAAGGCCCTGCTACATTGGGCTGATGGTGTGCAGTGCTGCGCCGATGCGTTACTGAAATATGATTGGCTCACATGACCTGTGACGTCAGTGCTGATGTGCGGTGCAGTGCTGAACAAGTTCACTAACATTTAACTCTGGGTCGACAGCTGATCAGCAGGCTGTATGTGATTTGCTATCGGTAAACACGTCATGATGGAACCAATGAAATGCGAGGTTGATCTGTACAGGCATAAACAAAGATGGGAAATTTTTTCTGTTTATATGGTAAATACTGTAATATATATAACAAAAATAGTATATGATTTAATTAATTAGCAGAAACCTTATTTACAGATCAAATGTGCGTGGAAAAAAACAGCAAATGTAAATAAAATTGATCGCCCTGCCACCTACGGCTCATTAATGGAACTATGCTAGTCAGCAGGTGATCAGCATTCATTGTAGCACGCAAAGAGCGACGATCTGCACTGGAGTTGGCATCAGCAGGGTCTAAGCAGGTCGTATCAACCCATTGTAGCAGGGCCATAACTCTGGATATGTTGCTACAAGCCTGGCCACCCTTGAACCACACCGACATTCTTTTGGGTCATGTCCGACATCACCCTTTTCTGTAGTGTTGCCATGATCCCACTGGTTTCTGATTTCAGTCCATGGCTCATGCAGGGTGTCCACCCACCGGGAAAAGTCAGGGGATTTCATGTGACAGGGAAAAGTCAGGGAATTTCATGTGACGGGGAAAAGTCAGGGGATTTCATGTGACAGGGAAAAGTCAGGGAATTTCATGTGAGGGGGAAAAGTCAGGGGATTTCATGTGACAGGGAAAAGTCAGGGAATTACATGTGAGGGGGGAAAAGTCAGGGAATTTTCACCTGGGTCAGGGAAAATGTAATTAATTTGCTTCTCTGCAAAAGTTTTAAGGTGTGTGAATAAGCATATGCGAGTTGAAATTTATATTTTTTAATTTGTGAACTGGCAATAAAACATTTTTTTCCAGGTCACATAATGCTTGTATGTACAAAAAAAAATTATTTTTGTGTGAAGGCAATAGCGTATATTGCGAAAAATATAGATATGCGGAATAAACGGTTGGCCCTGCTTGCTTGATGTGTTGCAGTGTAATTTAATTCTGCTTCACTGATAGCGTATTTGTTCTGTCAGCGGTGGAAAAATATGGTATTGGAAGGTTTCGGTCCTGAAAAAAGGTCAGGGAAAATGGTAAGATTCTGTCTGGAAAACAGGGAATTTCAAAATGGAATTTCAGTGGACATCCTGCATGGAACCATGGTGATTGCTTTGGGATAGCCGCATGACTGACAACTTTAGTAGGCGGGCCAACAGCTTGAAAAAGGCAGTGCCACTCTTTTAATGGAAATATTCATTTCACTTGTGATTTAACTTTGTAACATCACCCGAACATCGCCTTTTTGTAACTTCATTAGTTGCAATTACAACTTTACATTATCAAGTTCAGTGTTGTAGGTAGATGATAATACTCTCTTAAAATGCCTCCATCTTCCTCTCTCTCACTCACCGCTTTCCCCCTCCCCTCCTCACTCCGATCTCTCTCCCCATCTCCCCCTCTGCTCTTGTTCCCAGTTTTCTCCTTCTCACTCCCTCAGCCACTTGCTCCTCCCATCTGTTCTTTGTCTTCCTTGCAGACTTTTGCCACTGTACTTCAGTTTCAACATCCTTCTTGTCAATCTCCCTATATCTTGCCTCCTCTGTGATTTCTGCCAAGCCCTGTGTCTGCACTTTCTCTCATAGACCTTCAGTTCTTTCCCTCCTCATTACCGTCATCTGCTCCTTGCGAATTTCATGCCCACTGTCTTTACCTTTCTTTCCATCCCGCAATTTTGCAGTGTTGTACATGCGATGACCAGAGCTGAGCGTCATCTCGACTCCCTCAGTCGGTGTATAGAAGCATGAGAAATNCATCCTGCAGTGTTGTACATGCGATGACCAGAGCTGAGCGTCATCTCGACTCCCTCAGTCGGTGTATAGAAGCATGAGAAATCAGTTCATAAACAAAGGTGTCATTGCAAAACAAATGAAAGTCTGAAATTGTTTTTATTGTTACGTAAGTTCATGAACTTCACAGCAGAGACATAAAACAGTGACAGTGCAATGAGCCATACAGACTGCAGGAACAGCACTTCAGAATCCGTTACAAATTTATGCTACCAAAAAACTCACATCACCAGAATTTTTAAGAAGGCAGGATGGCCCTTTCCCTCCTGGCGCCCTAATGACCTCCGACACTGCTGGAAGAAATGTGGACAAATGTTTCGCCTAACAAGGTGAAGAAAGTAGCGATGGTCGCAGATGTGGGTTACACTGGTCACTCCTGTGTTCACTCTGGACGATCGGTTCTGTTCTGCGAGGTGGTGGTGGGGGCTCACAGCTAACAGTGCCTCATCCCCATTCTCCACACATCCATGGCACCACCAGCATTCACAAGTGAGGGCATTGTGCAGCGCTGCCGTTAATGTCGTGCTGGACGCTGCCTAATAAGGGTATTGCGCAGTACAAAGCATCTCTGTGGACACGGGTGTGAACCCCATTGCAGTTACTTTCATCTTAACAGCCCTTATCACAAATTCCTGCCTACTGAAAATACAACTTCGGTAAAAACAAACTCACTGTAAATACACAAAAACTAAGACTGCCGAAACATCTGAAATACTTCCCTTGCTAACAAAAAAAAAAAAAGTTCCCTAATATTAATACTGTCTTCACCATTACAATCTTCTTGTCCTCTTGTACCCAATCATTTATCATAACTGGCATATGGTATTTTGTTATTNTGTCTTCACCATTACAATCTTCTTGTCCTCTTGTACCCAATCATTTATCATAACTGGCATATGGTATTTTGTTATTCTATCTGCTTGCTACATTTACTTTGTGAATTTGCAAAATAAATGTAGCAAGCCTACAGAATAATGGTATTTATACATGATTGGCTACAGTGTGTGGCTGTGGCAATTAGAACTGTGCGGCACATATTGCGAGTGTGGAGAAAGAGAGATGTGTTTCTTGTTCAGTGCGCTGGGGCTGTGGTTCGTGGTGCAGCGGACAAAGCAGTGCCTGGACTTCTCTGCGACGATGCACTTGTTCCACCTGCTGGTCTGCTGGTGCTACAATGGCCGCCTGCCCACCTCGCTGCTCTGGTGGATGCTCAACCTCGCGTGCCTCACCATCACTTGTGTCTGCAGTGAGTTTCTCTGCATGCGGACAGAGCTGCAGGCCATCCCGCTGAGCCTCGGGCCCAAGGCCGACTTGTAGCGCAGCAGGCGGCGCCCGGCGCGGCGAGAGCTCGCGAGCGCCGTCCCCTATTACCTGGTACCGTACGTGGGCAGCTCGGCGAGGAGCATTCACAAACTTGTGTGAAAGTCGGTTTTCCTTCTGCTTCGACACGTTGGGTGCTGCCGATGCAATGTTTATGTAAATTGAACAGAGTTATGTGGAAAGTGCCGTATTATTACAGCGCCCACATTTCGCGAAGATTTTGGTGACGTAATGTCGTGTTGCTGGCAATTTTGAGTTCACTGCAAGGTAATATCGCATCTGCAGCTTTCGTAGTGTCAATAATTGCAGTCTACTTTTGGAACAAATTATTCCATGTTTTGTAAATAATGCATCACGTAATGTTTGAATGGAGAATGAATTCACGTGCAGTGTGCTGCAGTGGTTAAAGAGAATGTAGTGTATTTGTACACCATGTTGGTGTTACCAAGGTCTCACACGTCGGTATCATGATATTCTATCTGTCTGCATTTTCTTTGTATCATTCTGTTCATACCAAAAATTTATATTTATCGGAAATGTGCCTGTAATATTTTGTGTTAAAATATGTTAGTATTAATTTTTTTTTTTTTTTTGGATTTTTATTAAGTGATTTACATGATGTCTCAGTTTATCTCAACTGGACCATAAAGTAAAGTTTAATTTACTCTTAAATTCTACATCACCATTTCATACAGTATTTTTATGATGTTCATATCGTGTTACATTGTGTAACTGGTCACATAATTCAGTTTATTTTCTAGACTTGGCTGATAAGGTTTCAGGATTCATGGGTGAACAAAACTAATTTCTGTGGCAGTTAGTTTGAAGTTTACACTTTTATTAAGAAGCTTTTTGTAATTTGGTGCCAATGTAACTGTAATGTACAGTGTTCATGTTAAAATGCTGTATATGCTATTACGGGCAGGAATAATTTAAAAATCCATTACTGAATGTGTTGTTTCATTTTCTTGGGTCTGCGTTTTTTTGCGACTTCAGTGAATGTGCTCACTTTTAAATGCAAATTTATTTTGATCTTCAGGGAGGCAAAGTGACATTTCTTAATACAGTAATGCGATGGCAGGTTGTACGCTTGAGAAAGTTAAGGAAAGGCGAATCCTTATTTTGTTTGTGCTTATTGCATTATTTCTCATATATTTTTAAAACTCTGTGTATTGTAATACCACCACAGAAAATTTTTCAAGTAGGTACATAATATTTGTTATGTAAGAAAGACGGCTACAAGGAAATCCATGTATATTAAAATTGCCACAGTTTTGTTCATGTTAATGCACGTCCCGTCCAATATTCTGGATTTGTGATGCGAAATTACCGGTGAAAAACTACAATTATACAACCAGAATTCAATTTACACAGGCTGGGGAAAATATTGCCATTGTGAGGTAAATAATTTTGTAACAGTTTCCTTACAGCAGACAATTGCAGTTAACTGGTATTGTGCTGTTATCAGTAGGCTGCTGGTGATGAAGTAGAAATTGGCAAATTCAGGGGTGTAGCCAGATGAGGGGATATCCTTTTACCTCTAAGGTTGTCACTAATTAGTGTCAAAGTTATTAATAAATATTAGAGATGGGTCCAAACCCCATTTTGCAGATATTACCGATACTGATACTGTGTGACCAATTCCACAGATAGTGCAGATACAAATAATTTTATTTGTGTAAATTTTATATGGTGCCTGAGTAACATTAAAATACCCCCAAATTTGATGTGTGATGCTCTTTGATAAGTAAATATAAACACTACTACGCCTCAACTGCGCATGGTATCACATAACCCAGGCGGAGTGTGAACCTCAACTTGCATCCAGAGTCTACAAGCACGTCCCTAGACGCGGGGACACTCGCAGACAAAGACAGCTAAGTTAGTTCACCTTATTAGAAGTCACGCCAACTCCTCTCGTGCGATAGAAACCAGCCCGGCATGCCAGCTAAGCGCCTAAGCTCATGCCGCAGATGCAATCCTGCATGACAGATGCCTGCTTTTGCCATGGACATAGAGATGGCACCTGAGAGCGCAGCTCCGCCCACAGGCAGGTGGAATGTATGTCCGTGCACAGCTGCAGAACGGCAATTCATTCTCAACAGCTCACTTCACCACTTCTGTGCTAACACCACCGTCTTCGCGACCTACCAGACACTCTTAAAGACCTTCACCAGAAGCCCCCGAAGAAGTCAACGTCCCTTTTCTACACCCACTACCGTTCTTGTAGTGGTACCCGAGTCCCTTCTGGACAACAAGCATAGAGTTAGTTTTATGGTTAGCCAGTATAATAGCTACCTAGCCACATCTGCTTTGTTAGTTCAGACCCAGGTACCCTTCACCTGGTTTGCGGAGGTTAACTTCCGTTACAGTTCTTGGTCAATTAGGAGTTAGTACGGGCCACCATGTTATTCCTCTCTGAATTAACATATTTTCTATTATCTTTTGAGTTTTGAGTACTCATTGCTAAGGGTGACTGTAACTTCAACTTCCGTAGACGTCAACCCACCACGGAAGTGCAGGAGACTGTGGCATTCCGAACCTAGTGTAGGACTGCGGGTTCCGTTAACCAGGCGCACATACGTCAAAACAATACACATTAGACGGCCACCCATACTGTGCAGTACGGTAGAGCCCCAACCATTAGGTCACAGCCGCAAGGTGAGAGACTGGGTCTGGAGGTCTGGCCCCTTTGCTCCACACCCACGTCATTATTGTCAGACTTCCGGGGTAAATCCACTGCCCTAATCNAGGGTTAGCCAGTATAATAGCTACCTAGCCACATCTGCTTTGTTAGTTCAGACCCAGGTACCCTTCACCTGGTTTGCGGAGGTTAACTTCCGTTACAGTTCTTGGTAAATTAGGAGTTAGTACGGGCCACCATGTTATTCCTCTCTGAATTAACATATTTTCTATTATCTTTTGAGTTTTGAGTACTCATTGCTAAGGGTGACTGTAACTTCAACTTACGTAGACGTCAACCCACCACGGAAGTGCAGGAGACTGTGGCATTCCGAACCTAGTGTAGGACTGCGGGTTCCGTTAACCAGGCGCACATACGTCAAAACAATACACATTAGACGGCCACCCATACTGTGCAGTACGGTAGAGCCCCAACCATTAGGTCACAGCCGCAAGGTGAGAGACTGGGTCTGGAGGTCTGGCCCCTTTGCTCCACACCCACGTCATTATTGTCAGACTTCCGGGGTAAATCCACTGCCCTAATCACCGCGCTGAACTGTCGCCGGTTAGAGTACTCGGGTACGACTGGTTGGCTCGACCTCGGCTTGGCTCAACACTTATTTAGGATACTTCGTCACCTACTCCTCTGTTGCTTGGCCGACTGTAGAACCTACCTACAAGCCTTGCACTCGTAGGAGTGGTACCAGGTTGCGTATTACCAGGCAGCTACCAGCTCCAAGCTTAGCTTGGGCTGTAACCCAGCCCCAACTGCATTTTTCAGCATAACCCCACCCCCGGAACGAGCTCAAGCCGCCTGACAGTTGGAGAGACCTCACCTCCCAGCTCCCTCCCCTTCCTTACTTTAGTCGCCCATTCAAGACCGCTGGAGAACCACATCCCGTCATCGTCGCCCTCTGTCAAGGACTCAACGTACCACTATGTCTCGTAACCTCTGCCGAGCCAGAAGTCCTCCTTGGGCCTTTACCTGTACCACCCGTTGCAGCACCACCTTCGCCCTGAGCCTGGGCACGAACTCCAGTAGGAGCCAACCCCAACCGAAGCAGAGCCAGGAGCTACACCCGTCAAAGATAAACCAGTTGCAGTGTGCAGGCCAGTAATACGTAGGTCATTCGGCACACTCCAGACTTTGTACCAAGCTGCCAAACCACGTCCCCCAGGTTGTATACTGGCCGGGCTCCAGTGAACACACCATAAGTTAATCTTGACAGACAGCAGTTTTTGTGGCCTCCAACATGGTGCTACAGTGCTTAATTAACTAAAGTATAAACTAATCAAGCAGAACTAGGCCAGCACAACCCAGAGATCCAGTTAAACTAGCCGGACGTCCAACCGAAAACCAGCCCGACTTCGAGTAGTCTGAAAACACTCCATGGTGCTCAATTGTGACTAGCGGAGATGTCAGATACGGAAGCTAGCATAGCCGACCAAGGTCACTACCGAACAACCCGAAAGGTGTCGTATAGCCACTTGCCCTGGCACGGGGGTAAATATCACATGCGCACACTGCCAACGCAGCTTGTTTGGGATGGACAGACGAGTCCATGTAAACGGACGGGCTAGAGGTCAGATGTAATGATTGCCGAACCCGCCAGACTGCACATTGCAGCTGGCTTGCTTGCGCCGGGCAAGGAATTAATACGGTACGATGCATTGTCTGTGCGCAGACTTATCATCACGTACGCATAGGCTGGCCAGATGAGCGAATCACGAGACCGGGCCTTGTGTGTGGGTGAGAGGTTTTCCGACGTGTGGAGGAATACCGACCTGATAGTCCTGGCATTCGCCATAGCATAGCAACCACCCGGGGTAGTGACGGGCCTCAACTTCCAGAATTCGCAGGAAGACCCGATAACGTTTACCCTAGTCTGCGAAAAGGAACTGCTATGACGAGGTTCCCATTAAGCAATGGGTTAGGAGGAGACTGAAGCAATTAAGGGAAAAAGCCCTCAAATGGTGCACTAAATACGGTGAGTTTATTTTTTTGTAAAAATTTCATTCTATTTAAATAGAATATTTTATTCATTCTTTTAAATCAGTACATAAAGTGGAAAAAATTCAAACATATTTAATGGTACGGATGAAAGGACGACCTTAAGAGAGCTCACTTGTCATCATGCAACACACATTCGTTTGTAAATGAAATACACGTGGTCACGATCCTGCCCATGAACGAGCACCATAGCGATTCGACTCAACGTATATATTGAATTGTATGTGCAACGATAATCTTTCGACTTTGCTGCTAATTGATTTATGAATCATTCTCGCGACATAAAATTTTGTTTTTATAGTCAACGTGATCACCACGCAAGTATGTGATGTAAATGAGTGATAATGCTGCATAACAAAAGTAAATGGTTACAAGAGTTTTCATGGTAAAAGATGCTTGCACTGTGGGTTTACATACGCTCAAACAAGCAATTTCATTGATGTTTCTCGAATACAAGAATTATTACAGAATTTTGTGAATAAACATAATTTCTCAGTATTTTATCTTAGACATTGACAAGACGCTCTGTTGCTATAGTCGGGTCACAGTTACTTTGCACTTTTTGAATTAAACATTTGTAAAATCACCGTATGCATAAACGTGTTTAGTTCTTTCGTGAATATGCCATGTATCAGGAGCGTTTTATACCTGTTGATAGAAAATCACCTTAAGTTTTGTTTAATTAAAATTTTATCAATATTTTATCTATAAATTATATTTAATTTATAATTAATATGAATAAAACAGAGCTAAAATAGCGGTGTTGGTAATGCTTAGTAAGAAATAGTTCTTATGCAAAAATATTACAGTACCACACGGAGTGCGTACGAATGTGATGTGTTATCCCTAAGGTGTAATTTTCTAGGCTCGGTTAACCTTTGTTTGCTTGAGGCGGAGGAATATCTTGGAAGTAGCTTTTATTAGGGCTTCAGAAAAGTGAAAAGTTGGAAGTATCTGTGAATGGGCTATAGTAAGATTTCTTAATTGCCAGCAAGAAAAAAAAAACAACTACTTCTTACTGGCTGTCGCTAGTTGGAAGTTAGCAAAGACAGTTCTGCTGTATGTACTTGATAACGCTTGAGTAGCAATTATTTATGCTGTGCTGTACGACAATCTTTTTGAACATTCTAAAATGGAACNGTACTTGATAACGCTTGAGTAGCAATTATTTATGCTGTGCTGTACGACAATCTTTTTGAACATTCTAAAATGGAACTACGGTTAATAGATTGATGAAGCCAGTATGGCGGTAACTTTGTCCACTTCGCAAATACATGCAGTTATATACAGATGCACCAAACTGCAGTGGATTCTCTCTTCACTGGTTCTCAGGGCACTTGGCAAGAAATTTCAACACACGTGAACTTTCAATGAACGTGGTTTCGAAATGCAGTTAAATAAAAAAATGGGACCACTGAATATGTCCCATGGATGCGGCCTTTCAATCCACCTGGGTTCAGTATACGGAGGTTCCACTGTACTCTGATTTGTTGTTCCAGTACGNATGGATGCGGCCTTTCAATCCACCTGGGTTCAGTATACGGAGGTTCCACTGTACTCTGATTTGTTGTTCCAGTACGATGTCATACTTATTAAATATGCTCTGATAGAAAAATCTATACCTTGAGGAAGGTTTAACTGGAAATATTCAGAAGAAACGAAGTATTCTGGACATCAGCCTATGCAACAAACAAGCTACTTAAGCCTGTTTTAGCATTAGCTTTACATGCTACATTCTTTGTCAGTTGTGCTAGGTGATTCTGTGTTTGTCGCGTTGAGTTCGTCAGATAGGGATCTGTATATTGGCGTTACATCTGTTTTATTTAAATATATACTGTGTTTCACAAACTAAGACTGATGTTTCCCTCTGCAAATTTCCTTATTTATTACATACTCATTGAAATGTTAACATACAATTGCCTGTATATTTGGTCATGTTAGAACAGAAGTAGAATAACTATTTTATTAACCATGTTCTGTTATAATCTCTTTCGCACGGCAAAATCCCATAGTTTGTGTACGTATTTCACATTATTAAATTTTCTTTGGGTTCATTTTTTTCACTTAAGGGTGCACAGGTTTTAATAAATATTAATATAGACGTTCAAAACGGATGCCACTTGGAGAAGCGCGGGCCGCAGTGGCGCAGCAGTCCCACCGCCTGCCTCCCACCATCATTATCCCGGATTTTCGCATGTGGGGGAATTTGGTGAACAGGCAGTTGACTCGTCAAGTTTTCTCTGGGTATACCTGTTTCTCCCACTCTAGCATTCCACCACTGCTTCATCTTCACCTCATTCTCACTGGCACTCAAAACTACCGAATGGGAAACATAGAAAGGGGGGGGNTGCTGCACACTTTTTTTTTTTTTACACGTTATCTATACAGCACCATCTAGCAAAAGCAAGACCAGGTGTAAGAACTTTTGTGAGGCCCGTCTCACTGTGCAATCCCTTTTTGAACCATACACACCCCATTGTTTAAACATTTTAAACTCGATAACTAACATGATTAAGTACATAAATTTTATCGTAGAATATATAACCAAACTAATGGTAAACATTTAAATATTATAGTTAAAAAAAAAAAACTTTAGGGCATGAGACGCTTTGCAGCCAAACCTGTTGCACACCCCTAAGGGTGGCCATATGTGTGTGTTTTTTTTTTTTTAAGGCCTATATGCTAAAGCGGTTTTAACATTTCTTTTTATCACCTCCCTTGAAAATTGATACAATTTAAATTTCCAGCATACGTCCAGGCTGCCTGCAATGAGCTGGCAGTGCATAATGATGAAAGACATTGACTAATGTAATACACGCGGTAGATGGGGGNATACTATCTGGAGGAAGAAGAAGAATAATTATAATAATAATAAATGAAAAAAAAATTCAACACTTACACAACTCGCATAAACTTTGAAAACATTGCCTGTTGGGACTAACATAAACTTTACATACATTAAACTAAGTATCACTTCATCAAAAGAAAGGCAAGATAACTGCAACAGTTTATTTCAACAAAAAAAATCACATACAATCCAAAAATATTTTAACACAGAAAAAATGATTAGGTGTGAAATGTCACTGGAAGCGAATTACATTATTACTGTGCTTGTTGAGGTAATGCAACTGGCAGTCTTTAACAGCATATCAGAAAGATGTAGTTTCAGTAAGGATGTCTTATTATACTGCAAGTCAGTTATTATTGCCTGATTACGTAGCAGTTACGAGAACTGCACACTTATTTATGCATCAACTTTTTTTTCCTCGTTTTCCCTTGTGTAAAGAACATTTTTCAGGGATGTAAAATTCCTCTGGATGAGACACCAAGAGGTCACACCATGGCATCTTTCTTATTCCGGCGAGAAACCCCCCAAACAAAGGAAAACAGAACAATCTGAGCTGAACTCGTGGCTTAACTTATTACCATAGAGTCAGCGTTACATTTTTTGAAAACCGTTAAATTCAGATGTCCAATTGCCTTTATTAGGCTTATGCACATGCTCGCTGATAGGACATTGTAATTGTAATGCTGTACTGAAATATGCATTAAAAAAAACTTTACAGCAAGAGAGACAGATGATGTTACAGCATCATATGGCAGTAGATTGCCGACAACATTGTAATGGGGGGAAAAGTTTTTGTAACATGTTAAAGCAGCATTTACTTCACTCAAAGCCAAATACTTTCTTCTGTTTTAATTTATTATGTGTGGTTATGCACTGAAGGTGGTTGAGACTTTTTCTGGAGACAAGCAGATGAGTACAGTGTTCATGTTACGTTGCCTTTGCAAACTTACATAATTTGAAAATTTGGAGTTTATTTTAGATACTCCAGCAGCAGATTGAAACAGTTTTCGAAACACACAAGTACAGTAATAATGAACACACAGAGGTTTTTTTTAATAGCTAAGCGCAAGAGACTGCGCGACGTAATCAGTCGCCACAGCAAAAATCACTAGTAACAAAGCAAAAAAGACTAGACAAACACTCGGTAACAGGGAACGCGAGGGAAGTCCTGGAATGTTGAGGAATAAACAACAACAAAATAGGAGTGGCCAAGCACTCCGTCGTTTAGGAGCAGAGTTTAGTTCCGCTGACAGAGAAGGCAAAAACAATTATACTGTAATCAAATCTGGTAAGCATTTTTTTTTTCTACATATGCCATACCGATGCCTATCATCATGTGTGACAATTTGTCAACATTTAAAGCTTCCAAAAGAACTCGCCAACACATGCCAGTAATACGTAATACACAGCCACCCCTGGAGGACAACATAAGGGGTATACAACAGCTGTGCTTTTCTTTGCAAGGTATAACACACAAGCACTCTATTTAAAATTCAAAAATCTACGTAAATGATTGTGCTTTAAAAAAAACCCAGGGCTGCACTATTGTCCTCATCACATTTAACTTGCCCTCCGATAACAGTAAGGAAAAACCATATACCAATACATGTGGTATACATCCACAGTTTAGCACGCATTACGATGGAATTATCGTGAATACCAATAAAAATCATAACACAAACAAATCAGCAGTGAAAAAAAAAAAATGTTTTTTATTCATACATATTCCAAGAAAATGCACTCTGACATCTGAAGAAGAGTGGCGCATGCAAATAAACCACATTTTGTACTATTTGTTCTCAATTTTGCCAATGCTTTTAACATAGTGTGCCTAGTTTAAGTTCATAAGTTTCTAAGGGAGAACGGATGTAACAGCGAGTTGTAATGGGAAAGGTGGGCGTGTGGCGCGAAAGCTACCACGGACAACGTGGCCTTGCCTCAAATTTCTCCGCTGCTAACATAGCACGAGGAACTACCGTCGCACGGCTGCTCGACATTCTAGCAACAAGCGTGGCAACGTCATGCCGCGGTACCAAGTCGCAGCTGTCGGCCATAGCGGACAAGCGACAGCTAAACTGCAGGGCCATCTTCAGGTCCATTGCACGCAGCCACACGACACTGACGCTATTCTCATTGGTTGTTTAATCACAAAAGAAATAGTGCGGGTCAAACACAGACTATAACTACAAAAATGGTAGATTATTATAAAGCCATGGGTCATGACTTGTCTAGATAGGAATGCCGTGTTAGCCAGAGATTACGCACAGTGATTGGCTACATCTCCATCATGTGCCCAGGGGGGGGATCACTATAATAATGGCCTGATCGGCTTGTGTTTATTGCCGTAAAACAAACCTTGATGTCATTATGTCACATTACGAGCAGAAGCATTTTAATATGGCTCGAAGTTATCTGTGGTTAAAATATGACAAAAAATTTTAACCTGGTGCAGTTTTTTTTTTAATCTTCAAAATTTAAATTATGAATTTTTGTGTTTCAGTGTGCTATGGGAAATGTAGTTTTACTTGCAGGACATTGATGGGCAAAACTCAGAACAAGAAGCAACCATGTCAAAATTAAGTCTGAATTTTANTAGTTTTACTTGCAGGACATTGATGGGCAAAACTCAGAACAAGAAGCAACCATGTCAAAATTAAGTCTGAATTTTAATTTATATTCCTTTTCACAGAGAGTAGCATTTTTTGTTATTCGAAGTTTCATTCAAGTATCAGTCTAAAGCAAGATAAGTGAGATGCGTACAGTAGGTGCAGCCACTGGAACATTTCCTTAGCGAACATGGAACTAGCTAAGTATGTTGGTAACACGTAACAAGCGTGGTACATGCAAGGTGTCGGAGGTGTCGGAGCAGGCGAGGGCCGTGGAATGCACACACCAAGACCAGCTGATAAAGGGCCAGAGCAAACACAGAGTCGCAACTGGATTGCATCTACATCGCTCATGCAAGCATACGTAATCTGCCAATAATACAATCAGTGCATTTTTTTTTTTTTAATGGTTACCGACATCAAATTATTATGTTGTATTAATCTCACAGATGTGCCAATCAGATTTTTATACTGTAAACTATAGGCTATCCATAGTAAACTGAGCACTTTTGAAAGCCCTGCTGAAGATCTACTTGTATGCACATTGTGTATTCTTCCACCTTATGTAAAATTAACATTGCCATGCACCTGATCACTTTCAAGTGAAACTGTAAAAATATTACGCAAGTAGATATTTTACAAATTTGGTAATTCTTACACTTGTGGGCATTAAAAAAAAAAAAAAAAAAAACACAAACTACCATAAATAATTTCAGTGTTCACAAGTATTTATCTAACTCTTTTAGTTTAATGTTAAAGCATGGAACTATTTTACAGGGCACAGTATGTCCCTTAGANACAAGTATTTATCTAACTCTTTTAGTTTAATGTTAAAGCATGGAACTATTTTACAGGGCACAGTATGTCCCTTAGAATACATGACGGTAGGGGCAATGGCATATTTCAAAAGTGCTTAAATAACCATGAACGGACTACACAAGTTCAAATCTAATGTTCATCTTCTGGCCGTGACCTACACCACCCAAAGGTGACAGTTTGTCAAACGAAGATGCAGAAATCTAGTACATGCCGNTTGTCAAACGAAGATGCAGAAATCTAGTACATGCCGGTGTAACAAAATAAAAAAAATGCTGTGGTTTATATTTCTGAAATGATAGCAAGTTAAACAGAAAATAGTTAAATAAATGGCTGTAACAACTTTCGGCCCATTCAAAACTACAGCAATTTTATTATGGCGCTAAATAAAAAGGGCGTACCAGCACTTGGCGTCTGAAGAAGCTGGGTCAGCCGGCAAAATTTTGCATCCATGCAGAAAATATGTTCATCCGACGTGTGTGTGTGTCTCTTAGCCTGCTCCCGCCATAAGTAATTAAAATATTAACTTGCTCTGCAACTCTTTAAGCTCTCATTGGTTATCAGGATCTTCCTTAGATCACAGGTAATTAGCACAAGCATGCAAATTGCGTGCTGTGAAAAATCTTTTTGATAATGCAATGGATAAGAACATCACGTTTCAGGAAGAAGCTCTGGACATTGGCTACCGTTCATTACCTCGTAAAGATAGGACTCGGTATTGTTTGANATGCAATGGATAAGAACATCACGTTTCAGGAAGAAGCTCTGGACATTGGCTAGCGTTCATTACCTCGTAAAGATAGGACTCGGTATTGAGAAGCTCTGTTTAACACCCAACTACATCTCACCTAGCTCCACACAAGTACAACTGCTTATTCTCTGCAGAATATTATCCAAATTACAGCTGGAAAACAAGCGGCACTAAAAACCACTACGGCTGAAATTAAAGACAGATCTTTGCTCCAGCTGTACTGGTCTCATTCCGACACCCCCGCGTCCCTTCGCAACGCCACAAATAAATCACACTTTCACTATAGCACTAACATTACAGTATTTCTATGTGCACTATATATGTACATATTTACCACACACATATAACTTATAAAATTTAGGCCATAGATAATTGTTTAAAAAATAGTCATGAATTGCAATAATTTTGGTGTTCTGAATGTCACCGCCTGAACCACATATAGTTCAAAATCAGAAATTACAAGACATGAAACAGATTTGCTGCATAGTTATTAAACATGAAATATTTGATCACTCTTGACTTTCAAACAAAAGTTATTCATGTAGCTACATAAACTTAATACTGTGAACACTATCTTTTTCTTCAAAGAAATTTAATCAGATTGGTCTAGAATAATTAATGGCCCGCTTCATATCTAAGCTGTACAAAGTTGAGCGAGCGAAAGACGCAGCAAAAAGCTCGCATACAAAAGTTATCCTGATTCTGTTCGTGCCGCAAGCATTCTTACCGCGTTATCCTGAGCTAAGAACTGCAAGTGACCAACAACATGTATGTCCTTATAGCAACTGATCATTCCAGCATTTTATTTCTAATGTTCTCCATTACTTATGTGCACTGAGAAGATGCATGTCGAAACACATGGAATATTCAAGCTTATTTTGGAAGCTACATTGACATAGTGGGTTCGATGACGTGCATAGAAACTTTGCATGGCATACCGCACGTAACACCTTTCATTAAATGCTGAACCTGATATTTTTTAAAAAAACATTTACAAGCACGCGCTATTACAGAATAGTAAACATCATTATCTGCATAAGAGATATGAGCGAAACACTTTGCCTCTACTTTCAATAAACTTTGATTAGTTTCCCGCAACACCATTTTTAATACGCAATGTGATTCTATGTGGGGGAAAAAAAATAACAGTTATCAAGACATCCCATCTTTTGCATGGTACAGTAATTATCTTGCAATGAAAACATAGCGTGACGGCAAATAAGAATTCAGGACTTTACAGTTAACATCTAACTGACGTGGGTAACAGATCAAGCACGACTGAGATTCAGCCATTTAACCTAACTGCTCCTTTTTTTTGCGCATGAGACAGTAACGTTAAAAGTAAAACCCAATAAAATAAATACTTTTTTTTTTACCGATGGTCCCTCTGTAGTTATGGAAAAATTTTGTGCATCAATTTCCACAAATAAATTTTGGCAGAATGAAAATAGATAAAGAGTGCAATAAAATAATAATGCCTGTCACACAAATGGTGAACTAATACCATAACATGATGTACAGTGCATTCAAGTGTTTATAAGACATGCAGTGAAGAGGCACAGTAATTTGGACAAGGAAAACTAAATAAACATACAGTCATCAAAAATTATTTTTCAGTACATTTAGAAATTATGACAGGCACAATTTAGAAGCCACACTTTTCAATTACTATAAATCGTATCAACCTTGAACACCAGATGCAAACTGTACCTTGGAATTTTCCCTTAGGTCGCATGTTTAAATCCCATGGCTGTAGCTAATGTGTATTACGAAGGAAACTTCAATTAACCAGGTCAGTGAAGACTCCCCTACATCCAACTTACAGCCACCGTTCACAAACGGTTTTATATTTTTTGTACACATTTTTAATCCGGGTGCATGCGACCACATAACATTTGCTCGCGCTTATCCTTCCAAAAAGTTCTAAGTACCCAGCTGACTGCTTAGTGCTGTATGATTATTATCACAACTGGAAGAGTTACGCAACATGCAGGAATGAATCAAACAAAAAAGATGGCTCCCTGGCACCTTCTAACCTCAGTATCAAAGTAAGACAGGGTTGAATCCTAATCAAATGAGTATCACATCTCATATTGACTAGATGGAGAGTTTTTGGACATTTGCCATCGCAATGTCCAAAAATCTCCATCTAGTCATTCAAAGAACACGCACGTCATATTGTTTTGCCACAGGACAGCCCCACGGTGGGTTAGGGCCAGCGACAGCCTCTTCACAACTGCACCATTTTCTGATTATTTGGCTTCTCTCGAGATTCATTTACCTCATTCTCTAACGAGTTCTTAAAAGCATGTGAGGGTGAAGCGAAGTGGCTGTGGAGCAGTTCTGGAATGCATGGGCAGGGAAAACTGCGAGATCCCAGAGAAAACCGGCTGACCAGTAGTATCAACTGGCACAACTTCCGCATGCAAAGATTCAGGAGTGGGACCGCCAGGAATTAAACCCAGTTTGCCTCGGTGGGAGCAGAGTGCTCTAGCTGCTACGACAGTCACAATCTCCTCTCACACAAACACTCTCTCACCCTCCCTCTCTTTTTTCTCCCTTACAATTTACTTTGTAGTAACGGAAAAATAAAATGGCAATAAATGACATTATTATTATTATTATTAAAAATTTTAAATTTTATTACTATTCCCAGCGATTCTACATACTCAAAATCAATGCTAACTTTTGTGTCTATAGTCCTGGCAGTAATAAAAATTGCAGATTTGGTAAAAAAAAAAAATACATCCACGAGCCCTTGCACGAGGCACTAATACACTGGTGCGAGGAAGTGTAATCGTATTTCGTCGAAATGGAAATGGAAAACCACAAAGAAAATTTCACAGATATGGTTGCTCACGTTTAAACTTGTATCAACGGGAAGTGACGCAGACTGCATGACCAACGAGACTGAATGCGAGGATCTCTTACAAACACTGTCTCTCAACCGAGATGCAAGAAAACTAATTGGCCATTGCCACATTAAATTTTCACAAGAAACTTTGTCCATAATAAAAACTTTATGTGTCGTCTGTTTCTGTTATTGAAATAAGAACAATTTCTTTTTCACTTCAAAAGACACATAATTGGAGGGAATATTTGTGTGTATCTCTAATACTCTATAGTATTTAAAATGGCCAAATTAAGATCCTTAACTGAACTTGCTATTTGCAAAGTCTCTTTGGCAGTTGTGCATTCACTACGGATGCTATCATCCTGGAACACTAGTGTTCATTCCAGAACCTTGCGTTATCAAAAGTATAAATTAAAATGTAAACAAAACTATGATGATAGTGTTTCGATAAATATAATTGCTGCCGGGTGGACCACTTCATCCAATCTTATACCGAGTTCATAAAGTTCTGACGGCATGTAGCAGAAGGCGACAATATTCGATGTAGAGAGAACGTAAATGAATTAACACTATGTAACAGTACATGCCAGCTATAACTGCAAGGAGAAAATTCATATTACACATTTGAAAGCCCTGAAACACAGATTTCTTTGATATATCATTCATAATNTAACTGCAAGGAGAAAATTCATATTACACATTTGAAAGCCCTGAAACACAGATTTCTTTGATATATCATTCATAATTAACCATATTTTTCATACAGTCTAAAAACTGTCAGTAAAAGGTAAGTACTTCAACTCTACGCGTCATTTTTCTTAGGGTGCTTTTTTTTTATTTGTACATAACCACACAAAGTCCNAGGTAAGTACTTCAACTCTACGCGTCATTTTTCTTAGGGTGCTTTTTTTTTATTTGTACATAACCACACAAAGTCCTAGTACACATAATATGTGAAAGACGATGTATTTTTCTAGAGTACTAATAGAACAGTTTAAAAGATTCATTATTTGCCTAAAGGTTTAAAATTAGTTTGGTGATAGAATATTGACTGAAAACCTCATGCTCATAACTTTAGCTGGCTTTCAGATCCTGATATATATTAACGCTCGGTTGTGTTGTGGACAGGTTTCACAGATACTGTGCTCGCTGTTCATGCCAGGCTAATCCATCGATAATGCGAAAAGATACACAACTGTTAGAAAGATTTGACGGTAGCACAACTACTGTATGTTTTGGTGCATTGACAATAATTTAACGCCATGTTAGCACACCCCCTGACGTAGATACTAGCGCGAGAACGTGTTTTCTTAAAGAGAAATTCCAATAAAGCGATAATCCCTATATTTATTTACTAACACATTCAGAGCCTTTTCACAAGCTTATTGCAATTCATATAGCACAACTTCAAGCTTATTTACCAAACACTTTAAAATTCACAGCTCATAATGGAAAACAAACTGATGAAGCTAGATTTTTTTTTTTACTTATGCAGACACACACTCAATTTTTTAACAGAAAATTCACCAAAACAAATGAACACAAGTCCAAAACCTTATTGTAATTTGCAACACATGAAATCAACGTTCGAACTAAGGACGAAGTATTGTTTTTTTTGTATCACTGTCATAACATAGAAGTAAAAATTACAAGATATTTTACACACACAAAGGATTTTCAGAAATACATCTGGAGGAACATTTTATCACAAAATTCATTGAAACACACAAAATAATTTTTTTTACTTAACAAAATACACGCACGTGTGCAGATAGTTCCAAAAAAAAAAAAACTCATGAAAGTGCTATGTGTAATACACAGTCTATTTCCATCAACATACACTGCATCCAATGATAACAATAAATTTATTTTACAACATTTTCCAGCCAATTTATTTCCATTACTGTAATCGGTGATTACATGCAGAGAAAAATAACATTCTCAGTCCGAGGAAGGCAAATTGAAAGTCGGTACATATTACAATTACTTCGTTTCCCCATTGCAGTAAATTACTTCAAGCATATCATTCACACACAAAAAGTATGACAATGGCTGGAGCAGACATAAAATTACACACACCATTAAAAAACAGTGACAAAAACACAGAAAAAAAAATTTGTTATTGCTCTACAAATACACATCAATAATTTTAAAATACAAAATTTAGTCTATAAAGTGCAAAGCTATACATACTGGAGGTTTAAAAAAGAAAGTGCTGTTAACAAATACATAATAGTTATTTAGTCTTCATGTACTAACAGAAATTACAACTACATCAACATAAGTTATCTCTTTATGAATAAGGAAATGACCGCGTTAACTCGAAACCAAGCTGCCATTAATCTTCAGCTGCATCTGCTTGTGTTGTGATAATATTACAAAATCAATTTTGGACACCTAGGAGACAATAGGTTGAACTTTTAATGATCATATATTAGTTGAAAATACTATGTTGTATTTAGGGACAAGATTCTATGTATTTTTTAAAGCTTAATTTTGTTTTAAAAATTTATTTAAGATTTTGGTGCAATTGGTTTTATTTATGTTAATGCTCAATAAAGTTGAGAAAAATATCTGAGTGGACATTTATGTAAAATTTGTAGTCTGATGCATTTAAATGTCTATATAATCAAGAATAAGTATTTTATTTAAAGTATAATAACAAAGATGTGTAATCACATTTTAGGAATTAAAATAATTTCTGGTACAAATACTGAAGTTGCTAGATAATGTGCATACCCTTTGGTCAGAATCTCGCAATAATATTATTTGTTAAAATAAATAATTGACGTTAAAAAAAAAAGTATTTTTACCAATTTAGTTTAAATTTATTATCTTCAAACTTCCACTTTTTACTTTTATGCTAATAAATATATCCAAAAAGAGTGAAAAATAAAAATAGTGAAAATGGTTAAAAAGAAAGAATTGTTATGGCTTTCCTACGCAGTTTTCTTAAGGGAAATTAAAAAAGTACAAAATGGCATCTGTAGTTAGTCAACTAGCTTCTTCACATCCCACTGTTCCACATCAAATATGCAAGAAACTCAACTGCCCCTGAATGCACATCGCGACCTTGGGAGGGCATGTACTATGCTTCCTTACGGCCTGGCGTAACCTAGAGAACTGTTTACTACGGATTCCCCTTAAGTACAGCATGCATAATAAAATGATGTGTTTGCAACACCTGAAATCACAAGTAAAAGTGGGTCTGATGGGTTGAAGTGGAAGCAGTATCAGAGCAAGAGGGGCGTAAACCTGCTGTTTTCAGGTAAAGGTAAGTAGGACACGATCACATTAGAAGGGGAGGTTAGAGACCACAGCGCAAGAAGGAGCATCTAGACCGTGAGAGACAGGGTAGAAATGTTCCGACAGGTATCTGGAAGATGAAGAACGTGGAAACTAGAGTAGAACCCCCCTGATACGACCCCTCGTGGTTTTCTGGTCCTAATAGAGGGGTTTGAAAAATTTGGATAGATTTTGACCCACCCCGACCCTTATACATCAAAATGGGGGTGGTATCTATTTTTAGAAATGCACTGTTTGGAGTGTTTTTTTTTTAAAATAATTCAGTTTTCCAGTAGTGATATGGTACTCTTGACTCCAAAACAAAAACAAGCACGTATTGGGCAGACTGCGTAAACAAAGCACACTGCCGCAGAACAGAGAATAGAAGCACGTGGCACTCGGCAGACGTGACAAACGTCGACAACTCGACAGCACGGACTACTAGTGCCGTTGGTTCGCTCGCGCCGTGGCCTTGCCAACATCTGACCTATTATTATCAGTGCATCCTACTTGATTACAAACAACACATTCTCCGATCTGGTAGAAATAAGTTCGAGATTATAATGCGGACCCTCGCTTTTCGTTACAGTGAATTCTGTAAAACCATTGCATTATTTTCGGGTAAATACAGTAATTTATTTTTCAGATGTTTAAAAAGAAAGTATTNGAATTCTGTAAAACCATTGCATTATTTTCGGGTAAATACAGTAATTTATTTTTCAGATGTTTAAAAAGAAAGTATTTTGAATAAAATGTGGTGCAAATAGGTTGCTAGGCTGCATATTACATTATACAAAGGAGACAAAAAAAACACAAGGCAGTACTTGTGGATAGACACATACACAAAAGTTAGACGACCACATTTTCCACGTGATGGTACCACCACTCATCACCTGAAGAAGCTGGCTGGCCACGCCAGCGAAACATCACATCCACGTGGAAAATGTGGTCGTCTGACTTTTGAGTGTGTGTGTATCCACGAGTACCGCCCTGCGAGTACTTGTGTTTTCTGTCTCCTTTTTATAATGTAGATATTTTGAATGGAAGAGATTTCACACTTGAAAGTGAGTTTGACTGATAATGTATCACAGTGGGTTGATAAACTTCTGTTAACATGAGCTCTAATAAAATTTGTCATTTTTGGTTTTAGTTACACTATGTTCAGCAACATATTTTGTTTTCCATTTTCATTCCATGGGGGATAACATCATCAATGTCTCAAAGAGAGTAAAGACATTTAAGTGTGAGACAATATGTTTTTAAATAATTATTCTTATTAATGCAATCATTACCGTAAACCTGTAATTACCAAGGTCCTATTAGAGTATTATAAAATTACAATACATAATTAATTATTCTTGTAAATAATAAAAATGGTAAGTGAGAAGCCTTTTTATATCTCTACAGAATAATTTAACTGGTATTACAATAAAAATGAACAAATTAAAAATTGAACAAATATAATTTAACATTACAAGTAAATAAAAACATCTCTACTGCTATAAATTAATATAATACAAGTTAATGTATATANAATATAATTTAACATTACAAGTAAATAAAAACATCTCTACTGCTATAAATTAATATAATACAAGTTAATGTATATAATATACACACAATTAATAACACATTCCTACACCTAACACTAAAATCTGAATAAAAATTATAACCTAATGTAATAATACAGTACACTGTAATCCTTTTGAATAACNAATATAATTTAACATTACAAGTAAATAAAAACATCTCTACTGCTATAAATTAATATAATACAAGTTAATGTATATTATATACACACAATTAATAACACATTCCAACACCTAACACTAAAATCTGAATAAAAATTATAACCTAATGTAATAATACAGTACACTGTAATCCTTTTGAATAACGTTGACTTGAATAATATTATTAAAGCTCCCTTATCTTTTGCAGATACTATTATCTTCAAACCAGAACCTGATTATAAACAGAGCGTACATATCAACTTCCAACTGTGTCCACTTTAATATCTTTAGATAGCAACAGCACCACTGAACATGAAAATGCAGGTATTAGCAAGGTTTGCACAAACTCTGCAAAGAACCGAAACCGAGGAGAAACCATGCCAACACAAGTCCCACAACTGCATCAACACAAACCGCCATTACTGTATGCCTGCCGTGTTCTGACGAGGCAACATTTCAACCAATAGTAAAAATTAACAGCAGCCACATCCCCAATAAACATCATGTGAGCTGAAGAGCATGTGACATGTAGGTAGATATGGCTTAACATTGCATTTACAACGAGGTCTTTAGAGATGGGGCACCTAGTCGACCACACCTTGTTTTAAGGAACTACTCCCGCCATTCATTTGGAGTAATTTAAGACAACAATTTAAAACTGGAAACCAGTAGGTCGCAGGGAGCAGGTCCTGTGTTTGTGGCGAAGAAGCCAGAATTTTGTATCCAGGGAGGAGAATGGTACCGAGTTTACTTGGGCCTTCCTGATACGGGACCACCAGGGGTATATCCGAGTTGTTGACCTTGGTTTGTGTTCCGGTATTTGAGAAGGCTTGCTGAATCTGTTTGTAGGCGTGGGGCCTGGGGTAGCCCCTTTGGAGGAATGTTCTGGCTACTTGTTCACACCGTTTGTCGAGATCGCTGTTGGTGGAGTAGATATGTTTGACTCTGGTGGAGAGACCGTAGGGAAGGGACTTTTTAGCATGGGATGGATGGTAGCTGTTTGAAATGTAAGTACTGGAGGTTGTTGGGTTTGGTGTTTCCATCAGTTTGAGTTGTGCCATTGTGGAGAGTCGGTTGAAAATCCAGGAATACAGCATTTAACATAGCGTGGAGTTGCCTCTACCGACACTTTCCTTCCCACATAGAAGCAGCTAGAACCACCGCCGCCAGAGTGAACCACTGCTGAAATTAACATGAATCTTTTACTATCAGCAACATTCAAAATGGACACAGTGTACCAAATTCTTGTACCTAAAAATAATTTGATACATTTTGTACAGGTTTACTTTCTAGAGAGCATCGTAAGTCGTCCCACACACATCAGAAACCTGTCCATTCTTATGCACAACTTACGAAAATAAAGACGCCCATAAATCTGGAAGCTGCAAACATGTGTTCAAAAAAAATTTCACTTTCCACAAGTCTTATCAACTGAAATAAAGCTCCTGCAGGTTGTCGGAAATTACAATTTCCACTACTGTTTGGAAGTATGTGCAAAATAACTGCAGAAATGTCTCAAAATATCTTGCATTGTTACAGCCGGAGGCATAGTCAAGAAATGACAACATTTCTAGTAACATAATGCATTCAGGAACGATATGCATTACACACGTAACTGTCTGAACCAGTATACCGTACATCCACTGCAATTTGTTTCTCAGCTTGTTAACACAGAATTCTGGCTAAACCACTAGTACAGTCCGTTCACGGTTACTTCACACTTTTCTGAAGCCATGCTGAATTTCTACTTTTGGTTACCAATTACGTATCCTTCCGCTACACGTAAACATATTTACTGCCATGCGACTTCTACATTTTAACTGTTAAATGCTTTGCTTACTGTTTTCAGCTGTTAAAAGAATTTTGTTATATTTCAAAAACCATTTCCTACGAATGTTTACAATTTACATCTACAACCATATTTAAGTCAGCTTTATAACTTTTTAACAATGTCTGTATTGTAGATAGTTCTTACCGTTATTATTATTCACTGTTAACATATTTGTTATACACGACGTAGGACATTACACGTAACCCATGTTAATATTTTGCAGTGACTGTGTTCAACCTTGTTACAACTATGGGGTGAAGAATTGTATTATTTAACATCTTGTTATTGATGTGTTTTTCGATTATTTCATTAAAAGGACGGCCTTAGTTGGAATAAATATTAAAACGAAGGAGCAACCAGTCCAATGAAAAGTACAGTAAACTCAAACACACAGCTTGTGTCGCTTATTTTTTGTACGTAACAGCGACAAACTTAAAAGATAGTGGTGAACATACACACAAATAGACCTACCGTGACTTTTATTACGCTCATATTTCTATGCATAGGTACTTTGTTTCAACTAGGTTTATTAAATTATTTATTAAAAATTTTCTGGCTGGGCTTAGTAATTTGTTGGGATTGTGGCAAACATTCAGATCACAAAAACGTAAGCCCGTTACACAATTGTGTTTCAAACACCTGGGACGAAGTTATGTTGTGATAAATAAACAGACATGACTTTAAAATAATTAACTTCATCATAAAAACAGTTCACGGTTAAAACTTATAAATTTCGCACATCCAGGATTTGCAATCACACACACACTGAGCCAGCGAAGCAGCCACACCCTATCACACGCAGCGGTTACGACACGCGTTACAGTATATTTATTACTGTCGTGGAAAAACAAAATTATCACACAACACCGTAACATGCCTGGGTAGGTTAAAAAAACACAGCGAAGTGTACAAACTTAAGGTAATTTAAAGCATTTTTTGGAAAAAGACAAAAAAAAACGTCGTTTGGCAACAGCAATAGGCCATGTCATGTCGCCATTTCTGCCAACTTCAGATTTGTAACATCCCGCCATCACATTCTTATTTCTGCTGTAGTAAGCATGAAATATGCTAAAATTGAAAACATGTATAATTTTCCTGCTTCTACTAGCGGTGCGAAACTTCCCAAGAGAGAGAAAGAGAGATAGAAAGAGAAAGAGAGAAAGAGGGAGAGGAAGAGAGAAAGAGAGAGAGAGAGAAAGAGAGAGAGAAAGAGAAAAAANGGGGGGGGGGTGACAAGCTCCGCTTCCCCGACAGCTACTTCCTCGGTCGAAAAAAAAAAACACCATGTCACAGCTAGATAATAAATATACAAATGTAACTGCGCTGTAAAGTATATGTACAAAGTGATATCTGCTATCTCCAAGAACAATCACAGCAAAGATAAAATGGAAAAACAGATTTATAAAATCCATTTCCTTTGCTGTCAAATCCTAAATAAATACCAGAAATTAAATTCCTGGTTACTAATGCTTCTTCAAATGTTATCTTTACTTATCCAAGTACTATCTTCATCAACTCTATATTTACGCAAATCGAGTTATTTTCCACTGAACACGATTTCCTCCAAATATGCATATTTTTTTTCATATTACTTAAAATCAACCTGATACAGTTTGCATCAAATCAATGAAAACACATTTTGTCATAACCATAATTTAGCAATCTTCAGGAACTGGGTCATCTACTTTAGCAGTTGAATCTGAAAGACTCTCCAAAGTGATTTAGCCAACAAGTCCACATTCGCTGTAATACATTTACTGTGATCACAGTGGCAGTAAAATTATAATACATTTTGCTGTGATCACAGTCTCAATATGTTATGAAATTTTCTGAAAAAATGAATGCTCGACTGTATTAATGTTACAAGAGATTTAAGCTTAAAATGCAATATCTGCACTGGCCATTAACTACAGCAAGTTCGTGCTTCATAGCAAATGTTTGCAACCAGCCTGGCACTCAATTTCGTCACAATAATATGCTTTATATTGTTTTCTGTTTAGCTTCGTTCGTTACTACTTGCTGCCATTACGACTGCGCAGGTAGCATTGGCAATATGTAAAATAGTAAATATTGAACTCGATAAGTCGNACTACTTGCTGCCATTACGACTGCGCAGGTAGCATTGGCAATATGTAAAATAGTAAATATTGAACTCGATAAGTCACAAGTTATAACACAAATGAACCATTACACAATCTGCATAGAGGTGTCACACGAATCTCTCAAAAAATATCAGCTTTTGCACATACCCTCAACACAAGATTTATGCAGTTCTTTCAATAGTAAATTTCCAGCAGCCACAAGAATGGAGAACATTATCAGTGAGGGAGAAAAACTAATTTCAAGGGTAGACTCTAAACCACGGAACTGGTATTGTATGCCAGAATCAACCATTATTAATATAACACATGTAAATGCGAAACTTTTTTTTGCACGACTACAACTTTCCACAAAATTAAAATAATTAAAATACGAAAACATGTTAACTTGGCAAACTATCACCTTGAAGAAGGTGGTAAACAATACAAAACCATGCAGAACCCATTTCAATTCTGCAACTACTGTAGCACAAGAAAGACCATATTTTCATTAGAACATGCAGAGCCATACATTGATATCATTTCAGATTAAATAGAAGTTATCACATTTACACTTTAAAAAGGAATTAAAAAATTAATAACATGATTACATAATCTAATTCATTTTCAAAGAGAATATAAATTTTTACACTGTGACAGAATAAAAATGGTTTATAATAAATAACGAATCACTTAACATAATCATAAAAAAACACTTACAAGTGAAGAACACAAATTCTGTTAAANACTACTTGCTGCCATTACGACTGCGCAGGTAGCATTGGCAATATGTAAAATAGTAAATATTGAACTCGATAAGTCGCAAGTTATAACACAAATGAACCATTACACAATCTGCATAGAAGTGTCACACGAATCTCTCAAAAATACCAGCTTTTGCACATACCCTCAACACAAGATTTATGCAGTTCTTTCAATAGCAAATTTCCAGCAGCCACAAGAATGGAGAACATTATCAGTGAGGGAGAAAAACTCATTTCAAGGGTAGACTCTAAACCACGGAACTGGTATTGTATGCCAGAATCAACCATTATTAATATAACACATGTAAATGTGAAACTTTTTTTGCACGACTACAACTTTCCACAAAATTAAAATAATTAAAATACGAAAACATGTTAACTTGGCAAACTATCACCTTGAAGAAGGTGGTAAACAATACAAAACCATGCAGAACCCATTTCAATTCTGCAACTACTGTAGCACAAGTAAGACCATATTTTCATCAGAACAACATGCAAAGCCATACATTGATATCATTTCAGATTAAATAGCAGTTATCACATTTACACTTTAAAAAGGAATTAAAAAATTAATAACATGATTACATAATCTAATTCATTTTCAAAGAGAATATAAATTTTTACACTGTGACAGAATAAAAATTGTTTATAATAAATAACGAATCACTTAACATAATCATAAAAAAACACTTACAAGTGAAGAACACAAATTCTGTTAAANGTTTATAATAAATAACGAATCACTTAACATAATCATAAAAAAACACTTACAAGTGAAGAACACAAATTCTGTTAAAAGAAACTGCAATATCAATGTTGTATTTGAAAATCTGGAAATCGAACTTCAATAATAAATTCCTAAGCAAATTCTCAACGGGTATCATCCAACCTTTCAATACACAGGGCAAACAATCTAGGACTCCTATTAACAAAGTGCACATTACGAATGGCAATGGAAGTGGTGATGTAACATAAGCGACAAAGGCTCGGAAAACTCAATTCTGGTCGATACTTTCCTGCGGTGAGCACTCGTCCACCTCCGGTATCACAGAGTCCTCCTCGAACCGCTGGCGTTCGTGCAGCAACTCCTCGCGCTTCTGCAATGGCAAAACGTGTCCAAGATATACCCCTCAAGTCCCAAAAAAAAACTTCACAAAGCACTGGGGACGGGAGTATGGAATGTTGCAGAGATGTCATATTCTCGTGGCAGTTGCTATTGTACCTACTTTCTTGGTGACTTCTGCAATACCTATCATAGGCATGATCAAGAGGTGCTACGAGTATGCAAATAATCGCCCATAAGGGAAAGTGTTACAACACACTAATGTTCCGTCCTGTAACTTACAACACCCAAACACGTGACAGAGTGTATGCTAACCTTGGCAGCAATACATGGTAAATTAAGGCATTGGCACCTGGTCCATGGCATGGGACAACCCGTTACCGGAATACCTGCTGACTCTGGCAGCACCTTGACAGGCCCAGTATCTCTCTAAGTGACCAGGGAAACTGAGTCCCCTTAACGAAGATTTTACATTCTTATTTGCGGGGTTCCGCTGTCCAGGTTGGCAGCTCAATAACTTTGCAAACCGCAATAGGGGAAGCCGGGCAGAGGGCTGTCCTCGAATGGGTCCTGACGGGGATGTTCTCCACAGAATGGAAGCCGGACGAGTGGCATTTAGCAAGAACTGCCTTACTACGAAGCCCCAATAGGCCACATGACGGCTGATAAGGCCTGTTTCGGGGGTGTAGGCAGAAGAGGCGATAGTGGTCAGGGTACGTTATACCAGGTGTCTCTAGATGCTGGGGCGGCGGGGACTCAGTTCCAGGAGTGTACGGGAACACAAGTGGCCCATTGCAAGATGGCTGCCTTTTCTCGGTCCTGGGGACGGTAGGCTCTGGTTCACCAGNTACGGGAACACAAGTGGCCCATTGCAAGATGGCTGCCTTTTCTCGGTCCTGGGGACGGTAGGCTCTGGTTCACCACATCGTGTAGTCTAGGCCCTTGCGATCTTGTAGGCCTTTTTCCAGCCTGCTCAGTGATGGGGTATTTAGGAAAAATAGCTGTGGGAACACGGATATGCTCTGTCAGTGATGTTACGTTATATTCAGAGGATAAAAATCAAAAGAAGAATAGAGAATTATAGCTCTGCGTATTCAGTGGTGTCCTGGAGGCGCAGGCACGACCGTAAAGGTGGTTTAATATTACGTAGCGGCACGGGGGAGGACAGGTTCTGGCGTGGTCCAACCGGGAAGGAATCTAATCTTCCTGGATCCGGTGCCTTCGGGTAAACCCCTGCCGGAGTCCTATCAATTGATCGGCGCAGGAGCGTGCGCTTCACGAAGGACGGTGCTCGGGCCTGTAACAACTTAGGAAGAGGGTCCCCTTGATTCCCTCAGTGAGAAGTTGAGTGAGTGGTGTCACCACCTACGGACCTCAACTGCCCCTCTGGGTTCACAGGGTTCCCCACGCAAGTACCCTGCGGCTCTCAGTAAGCGGCATAACCAGCTTGTAACCTGAGAGTCATAATATCTTAATGTGTTTGTTCTCCTCAAGCCTCAGGAGCCTCAGAGAAAGGTTCTCTCTCCCCTTGTCAAAGTGGTGCTAGAAGAGCGACATTACCAACTAGCAACTAGACACCAAATATTGAGACATGAGAGCGCCCTTCAGTGGGGTCTTTGGTTCAAAACACTATTGCGGTGATTGTGCGTTCACCGAGAAGTAGCTTAATGGATATGAACACAGAAGGCAAAATGGGCAAGGGAGGTGAAAGCGAAAGGGAATGATTGGACCAAAAAGAGGTTAACTGGTAAATACATGTTTTATTCCGTCAGTAGGAATTTACAAGACATATATCTCTGACCTGTGCCCGCTAACGTCTGATGAACGAGGGACCAAGTTTGCCAAGCTGTTTGCAGCAGGGCGGCTGAGATATTGGTCGAAGTTTAGGGCAACAGAGACCCAGGTACACCTACGCCTGGCACGGACGAGGCACGTGGCCAATACTCGAAGCAAGGAGAAGAGTCCGCAACAAGAGCTTCTGCCTAGTGTGTTGATAAACACTAGTTCTGACAACAGTAACATTATACGCTACGTCTAACTGCTACTGCTGAAGGCAAGCGGTACAGGAAGCATGGCTAGATAGCGAAAGTTGCAGAAGATGCTCTGGTCAGAACTGTTCACGAACTGCCCTGTCTAGAGGGTGTGCATAGGAATAAATACCCTCGAAAGACGAGGTGAGAAAGGGGTGGCTGGATCAAGCCGCATGGAGGGGGAAGCCTCTCCTAATGCATGGCGAGCGTGCGTGTTCCGTGCCTGCCGGCCACGGCAAAGCAAGTGAGAGGGTGGGTCCACCCACTCAGACTGGAGCGTGGCATCGTGCAGATTGCCAGCCTCTCAGGCGGCAAGGGGTTGACTCGCTGGTGAATAGAAACAGTACAGAGGCGGAATGAGCTGCGGCATTTGGCACTACGGTACACTAGGGGAGCATCAGAGGCAGAGATATGTAACAGACAGCGCTCGTGGCGTGTCAACCTGCAATGTTCAACTGTGTAGTTGTTCACAAGTACAAATACAGACGTACATTTCACCTATCAAATACTCAAAGGGCAGTAACGGAATGCACACACAAAAGAACATTAATGTAAAAACACAAACCTCACATTTACACACTCAATCCGTACAAAAGTAATATACAGTTGACACCCACTAAAACACGACACACAGAGAAGTGATTCATCATTAAAAACATGAAGTGAACTTGCAACTTTTACTTTGCGAATACATACATTGCTTTGGTTTTGTTCACAGTAACGAAGAAAAATATAGAAGATTGTAGATGATAGCCACAGGTGACTTCTCATATGCCACCAAGCCTCCCCATTATCCTTCCTCAAACTAAGCCACGCCGCCGCTAGTTCTAGCAACATCGCCTCCTTCGTCCACGTACAGGCAGAGAGAGGTTTGTCACCACCTGGTTGCAGGTAAGCTGCGCTGCATGCATGCCTTTTTTTGAAGGTTTGGTTGTGTCCTGCCCTTGTGGACAGGTCTCCACGCAGCGGTACCGAACACACATCCTAGCCACGCAGCAGGGATGGCAAGTTCCTGCTCTTATATTGCTCTCCGCCTTCACCTTCCCCGGCCGGATGGGACTTTTCTACTCAATCTCTGTGCCAACTGTCTGCCTACTGGCTTTGGCTTGCTAGCTTCATCTACAAGGCTGTCTGCCGTGCTCGGCTCACCAGTTCATCTCTCGAGACGTCGCTCAGGTAACTGATAGGGAGTCAGTGTCACCATGTTGGCATGCACATGCTGGTTGCCTAGCTGTTGCTGTTCAGGGGTCGCCCTTGCCCCTCAGTTCCCTATGCAAATATTGCATTCTCTTGGCTGTTAGGTTACCTTCAGGCTTCCTGGGCACAGGTTATGTGGTTTATCAATAAACCTATAAGTTCAGTTACGTAGGTTTTTAATCTCTTAGCTTACCTTTCTTCCTTCCCAACAATTCACTGCCCTCTCAGACTCAGGCACAATTCAAATTCCAAATCATTTCAAGCTCACGTCATGACAAAATACATTTCATTTATGAGACTAGTTTTTCCAATTTCTACCATAATAGCTGTAACTAGCCCTAACACAACTATATTGCCTATCACTTCACGCTAACACAATTTACTCACAAAAATCTCACTCAGCATAACTTTTTCAACTTATATTATATGAAAAAAACATTTCCTGAAAATTACATAATATGAATTAACACTACTTACATCAACTTACACTGATTTCCCAGGCTCAGGCGACAGATGAATGTTCACGAGCGTGTAAACGTATTTGTGCCACACCGGGGGACGCCAGATGTAATATTGCGAGACGTGCCAGTTGTTGACACAGTCGAACATTAGCTCGCCTAACTCAGTCAAGTATGAAAACTGAGACTCAAGTTTATAAAGGCGCCAAAATAAAATAATCAGACGAGCCACAAATATAGTTCAACTGGATTTAATTATACTTTGCAGTTCAATTACAACAGCGGCACAAAAAAATACTTCACAGCAATTAAGCCAAAACGAGATGAGAATCACAGTATCGATTATTCTGCAGTTGAAAACTTTGAATCACAAGGATATTTAGGAACGCAGGAGAGAAAATAAACACTCACCTGGCGTCCTGAATGAATGACCCATCACACCGGTGGAAACAATTTTGTAGGTTTAAGTTATTCCAAAATATAATGGAAAAGAAACATCACGTACGCTGCCGGTGTGAGTTGCAGTCACGACCCGCGTGTACTCTTCAAACGTCCATTTTGGATTCTCGCTGACCGGAACTCAACTCTAGTACTCTGAAAACTGAGTTAAACTGGGGCACGAGCGAGGCCGTGCTTACTATAAATCTTCTCAAAGTTTTATTGCACCACTGAAAACTGCCCAATTGGGGAGTCGCGCAATGCTGTCATATCTAAAAATAGCATGCACACTCCTCGCAACATGGGCGTGTATCTCATCGCGTGACCCTTGTCATTCTACCTATGTTGCATCACCTTATAATGATCAATACTATTGTCGAACGATTTGAAATTAAATTATAAACTTTGAAAATCGAAAATATATCAATTAAATACACATTGCTTATCTCAAAGTTCCAAACACTGAATAAATCACTTTATCCTCGAAAGTATTACAAAAATAAATATTTACAGCACATATCAATTACTATTATGTACGTGCAACACTGCAGCGTAGTGCACATTGGTAGGGTTGTGCGAGTGTGACTTTATTTCTCACTTCATGAAAATGAAAAATGTATTCTGAACTTTTCTGAAACTGAAAAGAAAATGAAAAACAATTTCACAAGAGCTCAGTTTTAAAAAAAAGTTTAACAAATTACATAAAAATTTAGCAATTTTTCAATTATGACAATTTTGCTATAAAACCAAACAAAAAATGTAGAACACAGAGCACGCATTTGCCAGACTTGTGTCAATGTGGCGTTAACAGCGTAACGGATCTTGATTTATGTGGCAGATGCTAAAGGGTTGAGCGTCATCGCCCATGGCGTGTTAATATACTTGTATAAAGCACACATCCAATGGGAAATTGAACACTCATACCACTGTTTGATTAAATGATTCCGATGACCGGGCTGGTAACTATTGAGGAAACACAGGAAACTTGCAAAAAATGAAATACGGTCTGCCTCTACGGATGAGTTAAACAGGTTTTGTATCACACAGAAAGGAAGGGCAAGGCGGCTCACCTCGTCCATGAGGAGGATGATGCGTCCCTCGAGTCGCGGGGTGAGCTGGCAGGACTCGCTCTCCAGGTCGTCAAGGGAGGCGCGGCGCAGCAGGCGGCCGCGACGGGGCTGCGCGGGAGTGGGGCTGGGGGAGTGCCTGGACACCCCGGGGCTGCCTCCCGCGTCTACGGTGCCCGCCCGCCGCAGCGGGGGAGGCCCGTCCAGGTCCGCAGTCCCGTCCAACATCTTCACCAGGCTGTGCCTGCAAAACCGTGTTACAACCCTGAGACACTTCTCAGCATCCACACCTGAACAGAATATGTAATTACCGTGCAACATTCAATCCAATACAATTACCTACACTGCTACCAGGACTGAAATACATCATTACGTGCATCTCGCACAGTATACGCCCATCCTGTACACCCACAACAGTGTGTGTACACACACAAATGTACATACGACTGCACTAAAAAGCATTCAGTTGTTCATATTGTCAATTTATGACAATTTTCATAATTCACCTTCATATTTTAATTTTATAAAGCACACGTGAGAATAGGATATTTTGTAAGTAATACAAAATTAATTGTGTGTCCTGTAATAAGTTAAAAATTTCACTCACTCATCCTTAAATCACATATTAAGTATTAAAAATACACACACATATAAAATGGAAAATACTGTATGTTAAAAAAATTTTTTCTCTCTTAATGTACTGTAGTTATCCAAATATAAGATAATGTTTTATTCCAATTTTCACTTTCAAAAAACTGAGGGTGGTCATATTTTTGCATTCNTATTTTTACATACTAAAAACTTTAAGGTCAATGTTTCAGCCGGAGAAGTAGGTGGCATGTGGTGATTAATATTTTTTGACTAGATGTACATTTTTATAACAGTGCTATCCATTTAACAAAACCTTAAAAACCTGAACAATTTGTGCTTCATAAACAGACTTCCTTCAGTGTTACTGCATTTCACAAACTGCAAAGAATTTGGCCATTGTTAAACCTTCAAGTGCCAAGATGAAATAATCTTGATAATTTGTGAGGAAATAAAATATTTCCTGTACACATGTAAAGATGTGAGGGTCATCTTATCTCAATTTACCTAAATTGGAGTAAACATTTTTAGCATAATTTTTTTCTCTAATTCTGTTTGTCGGTACTTACAATGATATAGCATACCTGCACTGTTTACATTTTAAAGACGGTTTAATTATAAAGCATTAACACCGCATGGGAAATTCCAACATGTACACCGCAAATATTATCAGTTGAACAACTACTTAGGAAACCAATTTAAAACTTCCCTGCTACATCTAACACCTGTCAACTTCATCCCATTCACTACCTCACACAGTAAAAATTGTTGTTTTTTCCCCATTCTTTCCTGCATTTTGCATCAAATAAGGAGTTTCACAGACGCTGAATGTGTGGTGTCCGAGGCGCACCTGCGAGATAGCGTGACCAAGCTCTGCCGGTGCTTCGAGTGCCACTTGGACTTGCCGAGCCGCATGTCGATGGCTTTGAAGTGATTCTGGATGGCCAGGCCCAGCTCCGGGCAAGCCTCCTCGTCCACCTGCAAGTTCAGTAAGACAGCGGCTCTCTCTGTACCAAAGTCGAATAAAATACTCTCAATACAACGGCGCAAACGTTACTCTTTTCCAAACACAAAAACAGAAAGTACGTTACGGAAATTTGTGAAGTGGGAATTGAAAGGGAAATACAGTAATTTAATAAAAGTTTGCTCACTATGAAACATTAACTAAATTCTTAACATTCTAGCTAGGTTAAAGAAAAATATTTAATCATGACATAAGAAACAAAAAATAGATCAATTTGATCTGCACTTAGGAAAAAGTGCAGATTATGGTGTGGTGTTCACTACAAAAAACACGACAGTAAGACGTACAGTATCTACACAGAAAAGCAACCCCAGGACACTCACCAGAACATTGGCGTTCTTGAACATGGTGTAGCCATCACAGCCTGTGCTCAGATACGTCTTGGTGGCGAGACGATACCTCTGGTCGCGCACCAGGTACTCGTCTCCAATCCGCACGAGCTGGGGGTCGACCCTCTGCCCCGGAGGCTTCCGCGGGTCAAACGCAAAGCTCATGCCCGCCACCTGGGGGAACCTGCCCTCCAGCTTTGGGTGCTGGCCGACGCCGTTTTCTAGTGCTGCCAAGACGTCCTCCCCTGGACGAATTGCACACAATGATAGCCAACAACCATGCAAAAACTGCAGCCCACGGGCCATTCATGGCATGTGGGCCTGACTTGGGTTGCCCATCACAACTTTCCAAAATAACTTTAGAAATAGCCTGTGAACATAACTGAAGTGGCCCACAGTTACCCACAAAATGTTTTATAACCAACGGATTCTACAAAATGCAAGGATGGCAGCATATGTCTAATTTTACTATTTGTGATAATACTGTACCGGTAATCGGTTTACATAGACCTGTGTGATTTCGGCGTCTGCAGTTCACTGTTGTGACACTGATGTTCCGTAATATTTTTTGATGTGAATACTGTTGTTGTTAGGAATGTAGAGCAAAAAAAAAAAAATTGTACGTACGTTATGTACTTCANTACTGTTGTTAGGAATGTAGAGAAAAAAAAAAAATTGTACGTACGTTATGTACTTCAACTCGGAAATTACTCTTCCCAGCAAATGTCTGGGACCAGTAAAGGTGTAACATGCAAAGGCATGCCGCACAAGATTGTTTCAAGACATGAGTATTTCGGACCCTGTAACTCACTCAATAATAAAAATTAGCTGCGTGGCCCGCTGAACAAACTTGTAATCTGGATTTGGCCCCCATGTAAAAAAATTGTCCCGCATGCGTGATATATATGCTGTTCACAGTAATCTAAGCACTTTTGAACAAACGCTTGGAAGCATCACCGTTGATAGCTGCATGCGTTATATGCCACATGAGACTGGCCTGGAGGTCTCTTGTTCCTAGTTCACTTGCAAGAGAAATAATAAGCACAGTTCTTAACACTCGACATTGTACTGTGGATGTAACATTTAAATTTACGACCACTGAAGTTAGCACTTCTTGTTTCATTCACATTAGAGTACGAATTTGCATAGGATTAGTAACAAATGTATTTTCCTAACATTTCCACGGTTTCACTTGGAGGACGCCTGAATAAAGTGGTCAGGTCCACGGCAATACTAACTTTACAAAATGAGAAGAAAGTAGGTCCTAAATAGGCCTTTCAAAAGTGCTCACTCATCCATGAGCAGCTTATGGTAGCCTTACAACACACAGTTGCTATAGAATTTCGTTATCAATATTTTCTAACCAATCCAGGTTTTCCAGATGCAAAAGAAAAAATTTCCAGTTTTTTATGCAGTAAATAAAAATATTTCTAAAGAAACTATTATACTAAATACAAAAAAGTGAGGGAGATTTGGGTGGCTAACAGCTGTCTTTAGTGCTGATGGAAGTGAAGTAAGGTGGAGGAGCAAGTACAGTGAAATCTCATTATGAAGTACTTCACAAAGAACTTGTTATTATAAAACAAATCTTTCAAATCCCTGACAAATGTGATATTAAATACTGTAGTTCAATATAAAGTATAAAACTGAAAGTCCCTAGATGTACTCCGTACTAAGATTCTACGGTACAGCAGATAATAACGGTCGGGGAAATACGGCTGAAGGAACACGAGCACGCACACACCTGTGACAGATATCACGATGAGGGGGTCCATCATGGGGATGACGGTGACGAGGTCGCGAAGCGAGAACGGGCCGGCGGGGTGCACCATGTCCGAGCGGAGGGTGCCCGAGTTGAGGATCACCAGGTCGGCTCCGGTCGCCGCCAGGATCACGTCGCAAACCCAGTTGCCCAGGTTCGTCTCGCCGGTGCGAACACTCTGGAAGCGGCCGTCCAACGGCACAGCAAACGACCCCAGCACCTCGTCCATCTTACCCTCCGTCAACCCTACAGGAAAGAGACGCATCTACTATTTAATGCAATATCTCTTAATGCTAAATTCTAGTCATTTCAATAAACAGCAAAAATTTTTTTATTTTATTTAGTAACTTTATATTAGCAAAAAGCAGAAACTTACTTATGTTTGTTTTGCACAGAATTTCTTGGCTGTCTGATAGTGCACCCTCTGTTTACTTCCACAATTTCCCTAAATTTTTTTTTTTAGTTTTCCTGAGTAAACCATAAAAGGGATAGAAGCTAACTGTAAGATTCCACCTGAATTTATAAATACTTCAAGTGCTAACGTAACAACTTAATGACAAACTTTCAAAACAAGAAAGGCAAATTTTTTAAAATTACAACGATAAAATAAAAATCTGCTTGCTGATTGCCAAGTGCGGTGCATTGTCCCTTTGGTGTAATTCCTAGACTTTCTTTGCACGAGGGGGGAGAATAGCCCGAAAGTAGAAATTTAGCGGAGCTTCAGAGAAGTTATGACATACACCTACATTTACAAGTAGTTGAAGTCATTATCTTGGAACTTCATGATTATAAAGTTAAAATACCTAGCACTGCAGCAAATTTTCTACACTTTTGCAATGGTAATATTCTTCCACTGCTGTCATTGCTGTGAATTTCGTTTGACCAAGAAAATTTGTCTGCTCACATTGTAGCAGAACTAACTTACGTTCGGGAGGTTGTTGGTTTGATTCCAACGAACTGCAATAAGGAATCATTTTTCCCCTAGTTGATTTCCCATCTTCATTCCAGGCAAATATTGACGTAGTTCCTAATTTGTGCCTTCCACATTACCCACACATTAATTTACTCTTCTGATAACCTTCACTGCGTAAAACCAATAAAGAAAACAAATTTTCATAACATTTACTCACCTGTGTACTGTTCTAGCTTGAGTTTAAGAGACGCGTCCTCGGGATAGGACGACGTCANGGAAAAAGTGCAGATTATGGTGTGGTGTTCACTACAAAAAACACGACAGTAAGACGTACAGTATCTACACAGAAAAGCAACCCCAGGACACTCACCAGAACATTGGCGTTCTTGAACATGGTGTAGCCATCACAGCCTGTGCTCAGATACGTCTTGGTGGCGAGACGATACCTCTGGTCGCGCACCAGGTACTCGTCTCCAATCCGCACGAGCTGGGGGTCGACCCTCTGCCCCGGAGGCTTCCGCGGGTCAAACGCAAAGCTCATGCCCGCCACCTGGGGGAACCTGCCCTCCAGCTTTGGGTGCTGGCCGACGCCGTTTTCTAGTGCTGCCAAGACGTCCTCCCCTGGACGAATTGCACACAATGATAGCCAACAACCATGCAAAAACTGCAGCCCACGGGCCATTCATGGCATGTGGGCCTGACTTGGGTTGCCCATCACAACTTTCCAAAATAACTTTAGAAATAGCCTGTGAACATAACTGAAGTGGCCCACAGTTACCCACAAAATGTTTTATAACCAACGGATTCTACAAAATGCAAGGATGG